>JAAAQI020041232.1:0-18385 GCA_011800005.2 Stichodactyla mertensii | reverse complement strand
AACGCTTTGCTAATGGTTTGGAAAAACTAGCTAACGCTTTGCTAACGGTTTGGAAGTACCAGTTAACGCTTTGCTAATGGTTTGACCGGAACAGCTAACGCTTTGGAAATACCAGCTAACGCTTTGCTAAGGGTTTCGCTTTAACGGCTAAAGCCTTTCTCAAGTGACTTAACGGTTGAGCCTTAACGGCTAACGCTTTCTCAAAACGTTATAACGCTTTGATCAGCAGCTAACGCTCTTTTAAAACGAGCTAACGTTTTGCCTTTAATGGCTAACGGTTTGCTAGAGCGTTATAACGCTTTTTGACACCGTTTAACGGCCATTAACGGAAAAGCATTTTAACAGTAAAACGTTAAGACACGTTTTCACATGAGAGGTCACATGTAATAATTGCAAAATTACATATAAGTAATAATTGCAAATGTAAAAAAAATGCAATAATTGCAAAATTTTGGTTCAAATTATTAATTTAGTAATAAATATAGTTTTTAAATATGATATCCTTAATCCAATGGCTATCATTAATTTCTGTGTTTTCAAACTCTTCATAACTGGATAAATTTTCATCATCGTGTATTATACATCTTTATATCTTACTACAAGATCCAATTTGTTTCAAACAGTCAATTATGGCAGTCTTAGCCATGTTAGGAGTCTTGCTGCTTTGTCATCCTGATTGTCCATTAAATGGTTTTCATATGTCAGAAAATCCCAGACAGTCAGGGATCCTGAGTAGACATATATCTGACTGTTCCCAATATTCCTGACGTATGAAAACATGATCAGGTGAGTATCACCAACCATCTGGGACAGTCAAAAATAAAATCAGGAAAATAGAATTGATCCCAATTTTCCTGATTCTGTTTACGACCATCCCAGATGGTTGGTTATGGTCACTTGATTATGTTTTCATAAGTCAGGATATATCAGAATCCCTAACTAGCATCGGGCCAGCTCAGTTCTGGTACAGCCCTATCATTTGTTGCAATTTTGCCAGCTCACTTGCTTTCAATTTTGTCAGTTGTGAATTTTTTAATGGTTGATTAGCAATAAAAGTCCGTATATCTTTGTAAAAATATAAAAATATAAAAAGTCAACGATGTTTCAATGTTTCAGAACATTATCAAGCCAAAAAAATAATTCTAAATTCTGAATATATAAAGTCTTTCCCAAAAACGTTGTCCAAGTAAACAAAAAAAAGGTTTATACAGCAATAAAGACTAGTAATGAAATATTCAATTTTCGCGCACATGGAACTAGGAATTTCAACGTGCACCATACATGCACGTGCAAAAAATGTCGACCGCAATTTAGAATGCCGTCGTATACTTTTGTGTCATGTGCAAATTAAAAACTCCACGCAATGAAATTGAATACTTAATAACTTTATTGTCGTGTAAACCTCTTTTCACTTGGACAATGTTTTTGGGAATGACTGTATGTACATAGAACAATAAAATTTTTATAGAAAGAGTTTTGAATGTACAGAGGTAGATTGTTTATTTAAGCTAGGCATATAAAAAGCATCTCATTAATGAGACAATCAAAATTCAGATTATTTAGACTTTTATTTTTTGACTCAATAAAATTAACTTATAGTATATTTTATTCTCACATAATTACTCTTTATTTTCATGGTTTAATGCTATTTTTAAAAAATCATTTTAAAATTAAGAAGTTTGACCTGTTTGTATCATACTGTATTTTGTTTGTGTACACGTCTACTGTAACTTTAAAAAAATTAAAGGATATAGAAGGCAAGACTTGATAGGAAATACCTGTCATAATGATCTTTGAGGATAAAATGTAGGACTGAAAGAGACTCCGGAAAATAGTTAATTTGCTATTATGATTAATGATGCTAAAATAGAAGTCTGAAAAAGATATTATGATCATTACTAAAAGTAAAACGCTGAAAGAGAATTTAGGAAATGCGTATTTGCTATTATGATATAATGCTAAAAATACAATATTTTATAAGACTGAAAGAGATTTTGGGAAATGCGTATTTGCTGTTATGGTCTCATAATAATGCTAAAAATACAATGAAAGAGATTAAAATAAGACTGAAAGAGAAATTGGGAAATGTGTTTTTGCTATAATTATGGTCTCAACATTAATACTAAAAATACAATGTACAAGACTGAAAGAGAATTTAGGAAATGTGTACGGTATTTACAGTAATGGTCTCACATTGATACTAAACATACAATGTACAAAAACTGAAAGAGAATTTGGGAAATGTGTACGGTATTTACAGTAATGGTCTCACATTGATACTAAACATACAATGTACAAAGACTGAAAGAGAATTTAGGAAATGTGTACGGTATTTACAGTAATGGTCTCACATTGATACTAAACATACAATGTACAAAAACTGAAAGAGAATTTGGGAAATGTGTACGGTATTTACAGTAATGGTCTCACATTGATACTAAACATACAATGTACAAAGACTGAAAGAGAATTTAGGAAATGTGTACGGTATTTACAGTAATGGTCTCACATTGATACTAAACATACAATGTACAAAGACTGAAAGAGAATTTAGGAAATGTGTACGGTATCTACATTAATGGTCTCACATTAATACTAAACATACAATGTACAAAAACTGAAAGAGAATTTGGGAAATACCTTATTTGCTATAAACAATTGGTACATACCATTAATTCTAAAAATTTTAAAACTGAAAGAGTCTGGTGAATTATTTTGTATTAAAGATGCTAAAAATATACAATTACAGTAACTTTGAGTTAAACTTAATGAATGATGACTGAATCCTGCTAATTACTAAATTAGTGACCTTTATGGTCCCCCAGTACTCCTATTAAATTGAGTTTTTAAAATTAACAGAAATGAAATTGAATTTTGTTTTACTAAGTGAATTTATGTAAGGTAGTAGTTCAGCAAGATGACCATGTAATATTTTTGATAAAATGCCTTTTTTAATTAACCTACTAGGTATTGTCTTACAATTGAAGATGATTATGATGGAACATGGGAGGAAAATTGAAAAAACTGGAAAGGCCTTTTTAAAATTGATAATATTATATAAATTATGTTGGAAAAATCCCAGACCATCTTAGCCTCCTAGGGAGACATCCTAAATTGTGTCACCCAATGTTTTTAATTACTCTGCACAAATGTCATGATATTTACATCCTGATTTCCTCAATCATTTCCTATATTCCCAAATTATGAAAATGTCATTTCTTAATTGAACATACCTGACTATAACCTTGACTATAGATCTGGGATAGTCACCAACAGAATTGGAAAAATAGAATTGTTCCCAACTTTCACCATATATCCCAGATGGTCAAGGATAGTCACTCTGTCGCATTTTCATTGGTCCAAATGTCTGGGACTGTCAGGGGAAATATAAGGATCACAGACTGTCTGGGATTTTTGTGACATATGCTAACTAGGCTTAAGGAGGCTCAAAATGGTTTTTGTGCGTGTACTCTTAATGACCTGGAGAAAATCATTTAAACTTGCCTGACAAAAATTTGTCCCCAAAACTCTCACACAAACTAATATAATTCAAAAACTGGTTGGTAAAATTTCTTTAAACTTTGCATGTGGTTTTTATTTAAGTGATCGTAAATACTAAGAAAAAATTAAAAAATTCTGTAATAGGGAACATCCCAAAATAAACTTAATTGATTTTTGAGAATTTCCCATTACAGAATTCTTTCATTTTTGTTTGAATCAAAGAATGAGTCATAAATTGAAATAAGCCAATTTAAAAAGATTTTTACCGAATGGTTTAATGGAACTATGATTTTTTAAATGAAGACCTTTGTGCACATTTGAAGTGTTTTGTTGTCATAGCAACGTCTTACATCATATTTTCATTTTCATTCCAATCTTTACTCTATGGTCTTTGGTCTTCTGGGTCCACTTACTGTCATACATTAACTGCCAGTTCTAAAACCCTTTCGAGCCTCCTTAAGGGGGATTGTACGCTTTGTAGCTAATGTACACTCCAAACAGGTGCTCATGCAGAAGTTAAACTCATGAAAGTTGCTCATGAAAGTAGTTAAATAGTCATTTGCTTTGCATAATTGTAGTGTTACACTTTTTTTGAAGAGAGGTAAATGAAGCAAGTGAGTGAGCCAAAAATATAATAATTATTCATGACAAGCTTGTTCAGCAATATCATGAAGAATGGTTTCCTATTTATTCATTTAAAGACTTAATGATTGTTTACGCCATACGCTAAAGTTTAAAAGACGCTATTGCATTAAATGTTGTGGTCTAATCTTGCTTACTCTTACTTTTCACATGAAAAATTGTAGCTATATTGACCAGATAAAAATCAAAAAGGTTTTGTTTAGATTCTTAATACATATTTTTTATTCAAATAATATGTATTTTATTCACATCAATTCTTAAATTTTCATTTTGTTCAGAAACATATGGTTGCCAAGGTGAATATGTTAATGGAATAAGTAAAGATTCTGTTGCTAGACAACAGACATTTGAAGTCAGTGTAATTAATGATTCTGTTGACACAGAAGAAGCCATCTCCACAGCTCTTATTCATGTGAATCGCTCTTTATTCAATATCAAAGGCTAGTTGGGCTGAGCATTCTGAGAATTCAAAAAGACAGTAAGTTATGATTGTTGTGACTTCATATTTGCTAGTCTAATAAATGAAGCCCAATAATTCATATTCTGTATTCTGCCCTCTACTGTTCATTTCTTTGTTTTTTTTTAACCAAACAAAGCTATATTAATATATATTCAAACCTTTCATTTTCATTACTTGGTATCTACAGAAAGAATCTCTCTGCTCTTCCAATACACTTTAGTAAAATATAATTTATATGATGAATAAGTGTTAAGATTTTTTCCAAAAATTTTAAGATTTCATTGCTTCAGCAGAGTGCTTTTATTTTATATGGTAATTTTGTAAAAAGTAGTTTCCTTGTTGCAGCCATCATATCCTTCAGAGAGCAATGTAATAATTATTTGTAACCCCAAATCTAAATTTGTATTTTGTACTCTTTTGAAAATTGGTCATTTTATTGTAATAATTATTCTGTTTCAAATAACCTCCTGGTTTCTTAGGTCCTTTATGGTGGATTGTCTTTGCTTTCAGTATTGAAGGTCTCAACATTTTTTTTAATTATTATTTTATAATTTTTATGAGGTATTTAATAATAATTTTGTAAAAAAATGTTCAGCCCTAGTTTGCCCTGAGTACATTTTCTTAATATCATGATACCTTAGTTATTAATTGTAATTCTTCATAGGCTTTTTAGTCGGGTGGAAGCTAATTCTAGGTTTACCTAAGGTACCATCGATGATGCATTATGGGCAATACTGCTGACACAGAGTGGCTCCAGAGTACAGTTACAGTTCCTGATATTTGTCCGACTTGTCTGATCACACATCTATTACACATTCTATTTTTAGTTCATAGAACCACTGGGCATAGCTAATGATTGACACTTGCAGCAGTGCGTGTCACTGGAGCCTGACTTACAATCTTAGATCATCTAGCTCAACTACAAAACTTCAAGAAAGAACCAAAAGAGTTTTCAATTGATGAATCCCCCAATTTAGGGATCATTTTGACCAAGTTTTTTTTGGGAGGTTAAGTGAAGAAGACAGTGAAATTGTATTGTTAGTTCTTCAGTGTAAATGATCAGAATATTTACTTGCCTGTCCCTTGAATATGGAAGACTTAATCATGCATTTAGAAAATGTTCTTTTTCAATAGATTTTTCTGTTTGCCCATGTTATATAGTTACCACACTATATCAACAGATAAAAAGAATAAAATTTGTTTGGATTTTAATTATTTATTATAAATTGCTTTCAAAAGTTGGCTCCCTGTGAGATTAATAATCTATCCACCACCATCATATTTCAAAAATATATTCACGGTTAAAAAGAAATAAATATATACTGTCACCTCACCATTTTATTGAATTTAACTGTGTCTATAGCTACTTTTATTTTTGCCCCTGCAAAAACTTTCAGTGCTCTCTCCCTTTATTTGTAAACATAATGAAATGAATGGTCCTGTTGGTATAATCACCTCATTAATAAATAGAAGATATTACTTGGGCATGTGGAAATACAGATTTTATCTTCGAGTGTTGTAAAGATCTCTCTCATGAGTGAGCAATTTTTGCAACACGAGAAGATAAAATCCGTATCTCCAAGCGCCTATGTAACATTCTGTTTATTATGTACCCATCTGGTAATTATCAACGAACAAATCTTATAACTTTCAAATGGCTGTAAAAGGTATAAAACTGTGGTGGTGTTATTTTCACATGTGAAAAGAGCTGACATGTTATTTTTATATGTGAAAATATCAGGTTTTTTGCAAGGAATAAAAATAGATATTTCATCAATAAGTGTATAATAAAATACATTTACCTATGAACTACATAAAAAATGTCCACATCTTCACACGAGGTCATCTATCATGCAATGCATTTCAAAAATATTCCTGCATTATAGTTATTCAAAAATACCAATCAAAATAACCAGGTCTAAATAAGGTCATTTATTCCAGAAACTGTCCATCCATTACAATAAGGAGATACAACATGAGTTGCCACATTCAGTTGGTAGCCTCTTGGATGTCTTTGTATACCACATTGAAGTAAAAAGGATCTAAAATTAGAAAAACGTTTACATTTTATTTTCTTATTTCAGAAAATGGCCATACCCTTAGGCATATATATTAAGTGGTTTGTTTACTTGGGTGGTAGAGTTTTCAATTAGTATATCACTTGATGTACAGTCAGTGATAAATTAAATATGAAGTGTAATACTCAAAATAGGTCGTCAAGTAATGGGGCTTTGAAATGGAAAAACATACGCAGCTACTGTACATGTAGTATGTACAACATGAAGGCTGCATGTGTTATATCGTACAGTATTTTATCTAATACATAAAATTTTTGGATTATCATGAGTCTGTTAATTTGTACTGAATTTCAGTTTGAGATACTGTCCATTCAACGTGTGAACAGTTGTGACAGGAACATGTTCTTTCATGCTGTTTAAAGTTTTAGCCTGTCAAACTTCAAAGTTTCTCTAGCCTACTTGCAATGCTGCTACTTTCTAGACTTGATTCTGCATAACTTCAAAGAGTGCCACTCAATTCTGAGTTGTTTTCAATTCATTAGCATATGTATTGGCAGCCACTGTTCAGAAAAATTGTGGAACTGGGAAAAATGGCAGGAGGAACTTTAGAATTTCTTGGTCTCAACTTTGAAGTTTTACAACTAAAACTTTAAAGTGTAATGGCTTGACAGAACATATTGCTGTCACAGCTGTTCATGGGTAGGTGCAAGTAACCGTAAATCTGTCATAATTCTTCTGGTGTCTTTTTAGGTTGGCAGTAGTGATACACTGGCAAAGATAGCTTTGACATTTGATACTACACCATCAGAACTAACAAGGATGAACAGATTGCCATCACATATGCTTTATCCTGGACAGGTATGATATTTATTGTAGGACTGTATGATAGCATTGAGATATAAGATTGCAATCTGTTGGTAGGTTGAAGGTAGCACATGTCATTAAGAGCAGATTTCATATGACTGTAAAAAGAACATGGCACAGTGGTACCATAAGTGTGACTTGATACAACAGCAATTTTTGTTCTATAGTTTTTACAAGCTGTACTGTCACTTTTGTGCCGCATGCTTTTCACAAACAAAATGAAATCTGCTCTTCATGTACCATACTACTGTAAGTAATTGGAGGTGTCAGTGGATTTTCCAGACTGTAATCCAGTGATCAGGCCTGTAGTAATATCCCATTCTGATTGGGTGATCAGCAATTTTGTGATCTGCCACTGCTTTGATTTATTTTTAAATTGTGATGGTCTTTACATATAATGTATATCAAAATAAAATAATTTTGAAAAAAAGATCCAACACATTTTAGTTAGAATTTCACATACATGTTTCAACACTGTCCAGTGTCATCTTCAGTGTGAGATATAGATGTAAGTAGAGCTAGATTAAGATTAGAATTACAAATAAGAAGGAATACAATAAAGATCGTGAGAATAGGCCACTTCCGAGATATGTTTCGCTTGTCAAATACAAAAGTTTCAGTAATATAAGGCTCTGTGCTAAATGCTCAGTGATTCGTGACGACTGAAATGAATAAATTTAATTTAGCATGGAGCTTCATACTAAAACCTTAAATTGTGAGTGACAAGCAAAGCATATCTCAGAAGTGGCCTAATGAATTGTCCTTTGCAAAATTCTCTTGCAAATTTTGATATTTGATTAAAAAATGTTCACTTAACATTTAATTTAAATATATACATATATATATAATTTTTTTGTTGTAGTCATTTAGTTAGCTATTATTGTAGCTTCTTTCAGGTACTACTTGTGGTACTTGTGAATTATTGATGATCCTGGTTGTTATTTTCTCTTGACCGCTGAAGATGTAAGAATAACAATTGATTACTCCAAAGGAAATGAGTTTCGATATTTATAGTTGTGGTTTAAGATTTGAAACCTATAGTCAGTGCTGACCGTACATAGAGGATGTTTTTGGACTGTTTGTGGATCAATGTTTGGCCATTCAAGTCTTGTGTCAAGGTAGTACTAGTTTAAATACATTATGTTATGATATACCACAGGGCTTTCTTAAACATGTGATTTATTTTTATGGTTCAGTTTTTTGCAAAAAGACAGCCAAAGTTAACATTAAGTACATCAATCATGTAGCGTCTTAGACTGCTGTTTTAGTTTAACTTAAATTTTAGCCTTTCTACACAGTCACACAGGAATATTTAGAGGGAAGGTTAACTTTGTGAACTACAGCTGCATCATCTGTTAACAAATATCCTACTGCTATCTATCCTACTATCCTGCTTAGAAGAATGTCACAAAAATCAAAAAGTTTTGTTCAATGTATTTCAGTTGTTATTTTTAATTCAAATTTGCACTGTAATGTATCATATGTGGTTCTTTCTTAGTATCATCAGCATGCAATTTTCTCTTTACTAGTGGGGGAAAAAATAGTATCCAATGGTTTTTAAAATCTAATTCATTCCGTTAGTATGATAGGCAAGCATAAACTTTGCAGTGCTTGATTCTCATTTTTTTACTTGTTTCCACATTATTGAATTAGCTACATCAGTACAAAAAGAAATGACTGCAATGATGGGATCTGAGTACTTTTTCCCCCTTTTATTTGTATGTTTAATCAACCTGTACATTTTAAGGTGAAAATGTCTGATTTTACCAAATAAGGGCAGAAAAAAAACGTGTTTGGTTGCAAAAAGCCAGTGCATAAAGGTATGCATTAAAATCATTAATGTAGTCGTGGTTAATATTTAGGATTAACTCTTCAATACCAGTAGAAAGGTGGCATGTTCTTCCCCAAAGCATCCTATCACATCTGGGCAAAAAATGTGTTAATATGTGATAGGATTATGTGATATTCACCAAGGATGTAGCCTGAGGTGAATATATCACATAACAATGAGCTGAAGGCTGATAACTGGCTTATTTTCACATTGGCGAGCTATGCCTTCTTTTGTGCTAATGCTGAACAATAATCTCAAAAAATGAATGCATTAATCCTGGCAAGCTTAAGAAATGTACATGAAAAATATCCTCAAATTTTCCACAGTACTTTAGAAAAAGCGATTTATTTCTAATCGCATATCTTTACGTTAATATACTGTGTAACAAAAACCAAGTGAGAGTTTGCTTTCTGGAGTTTTCCATTCATGTTGTGTCTTGAGCATGTGTAGTTCTCTGTAACTGAGTCCCACATGGGCTATCACGAGTATTAGCTACCTCACTTGGAGTTTCGGTGAAATCTTACCTGGGGGCAGGGTCGGTGTATATAGTAACACCCCGTGGGTGTGCTGTACACTAACCCACATGGCCATACGCAAACCCCTGCTAATTAAATATGCAGAGGGAATATACATATATGCAAGGAATACAACACATTCCCCTTGCATACTAATGTTATCCCCCCATAATTGATTAGCTCTTTAGCCCCAAATCTTCCCTGGAAGATTTCAAAGCCATCACCAGCTTTAAGAATTGTGGGAATTGGGACATGGGTTATGCAATATATTCAACCAAGAAGAACAATGAAAACTGAGCTGATGTGAAAATAAGTTGTAAAGATCTCTAAGGTTGCATGAAGCTTGCTTTGTTCTGACATTCTGGCTAACATTACAGTACATTATTACCACTATGGTGTTGGTTAAAGCTTTTGTTTTTGTTTGGTAGATTCTGTATGTGCCTGAAAGAAAGCCTGCTCAAGACACCAGTAAGGATAATTACCATACTCATCCATCAGACAGCAGTAAACTTGAGGTACTTGATTCTAAGGGACAGTTCATTTTGTAATGGAAGGCAGGGGCCAGTGGGTTTCTGGAATCTAAGTATGAATAATTAGATGACCCCCTCTCTGTTTACATACTTTTTATGTAGACTCTCTCTATTGCATAGTTTTTTCTGGTATGAGTCTCCAATATGACCAAAATTTTCAGTTGACCCCCACTATGGACCTACCAGCTCCCAACCCCCCCTCCCCCACTATAAGAAATAAACTGTTGCTAACAATACTATGTTAAGTTTGATAAATGTGCATCCCAAATCTAAATCTCCAAAGGTTGGAAGGGACTGAGTAAGGTGTATTGTAGAAATGGGGAATATCCCTTTATAATTATATCCACATCCACTGGATATGAGCAAGCGCGCACTCTGATTGGTTCCTCTACTACTAGGATATCAGCTCATATCCCGTGAGTAGAGAAGTAAACAAAATGGCAGAGCATTTCACCTCTGTTATTTCATTTTTTAAACCTGAAAATAATTACAGTGGGTTTCACAAAACTTTTGCCATTCGGGTTCTGAACTTAGTTCGGAAATTCTGAAGGTTGGCGCAAACTTCAGAATTTCAAACAAACTTTGGGTTTGAATTTCTGAACTTCCCACCGAAATTGCGAACTTCGATCACTTGATTTCTCTTGCTGATAAGAAGTTGGGGGATGAGTTTGAGTTGATAAAGTTTTTGTCTAGCTTCGAAAATACATGTAAGTTAGACAAAATCTCATGGAAATAAATTTTTTACAAGCCGATTGCAGCTGAAGTTGCTTAAAAAAGGTATTAAAAATCACTTTCTGAACCTTATATCAAGAAAGAGTGATACATATACCAGTCTTTTCAATTTTATACTCATGCTTTTGCATATGCCATAATCACTTTGTGTTAAACGTTGCTTTTCAGTCAAAATAAATATTAGTTCTGGCTAGTAAAAGTTAGAAAATGCCGCCTTGATTGCATTATAGGTTTCACTACAGTACAAACAATAAAAGCATGAAGTACCTTCTGTTTTAAAGTGCTAAATAGTCTTCCTTGACTGCCATTTATTTATTCATTTGTTTGTGTTAAAAGTATCAGTTTCTATGCTTGTGATTATTTACATGAAATATTGATTTTGACAGTAAAAAAAATGAGCAAATATTTGTAAAACTTGTGTTACATTCTTAGATTATTCAGTCGTAAAACACACCACACACGATAAAACGAGATAAGATCAGGAGCGGCGACAGCTTGTCAAAATATATAGGTACACATAAATTTTTGGATCCCAGGTTTTTTTAAATATTTGGATCCATAACTTCAAACAAATCAAGTGAACAAAGTTCACAACTTCGGTGGGAAGTTCAGAAATTCAAACTGAAAGTTCGTTTGAAATTCCGAAGTTCGTGCCAACCTTCAGAATTTCCGAACTAAGTTTGGAACCCAAATGGCAAAAGTTATGATGAAATGCACTGTAAATATCTATATTTCTCACAATCCAGTGGATGTGGATATAATAAAACAATTATTCTGCTCAATCTTGTCGTACGTGGCTCATAGCTGACTTGGCACTGCACACCTTGTCAGCTATAAGCTCATGTACAACTCAATTTCGTGGAATGATTGTTAAATATCTAGTGAGAAGGAAAGGGGATTTAGCTCCCTAGTAGTGTTTCTTGTTAGATCTCACACTCAGGAGATTGAAGAGTTTGTCTCTGCTGTACATTGGCTGGTTCATTCCCTTCATAAAACATTACATGTTAGCTAACAAATATGTTAAACCACATTTCTCTTTTCACAAGATATAACAATTTATGAACCTATTGGTCGTTTCAGCATTTCCTACCATATTTATCATTGATCTTAATTGCCATTCCAAAATCATGGACTGGATATTAAAAAATATACCAAACTCTAGATGAATGAGAAATTTGACAATTATTCTAACTCAGTAAAAAGTAATTTAATTCTATTTTTTGTAGGTAACAAATCAGCAGCCCTCATACAAGCAGAATGAAAAAATCAAACTTACCAAGAAGGTACAATTGTTAAGTGATGAAGAAGAAGAAATTACTGAAACATTCCTGAAGATAAAAGCCAAATACATCACTGATGGACAGGTCAGTTATGCAGTGCATCTATCATATGCATACTGTACATTGTAATATAGCACATGAAATATCATGTGCACTTGGCTAAAAACCTATGGACTATTGAACTATTTCCCATGGGCTACACTCATGTCATCTTCCTTTCATGTTTTTCTTTTCCTTTTTTTTTTGAAATGAAAATAGCATGCACTCTGATTGGCTAAAAACCTAGGAACTATTTCCTCATAGGCTGCATGCTTGATGTTTTATAATTTTCCGACTGAAGCTATCATGTTTTTAATATAAACAACATAAGGCCACTTGCCCATGACATTACAGACACGTGAGAAAATAAAAAGTCTAACATATTTTTCAAGTGTGTACTATGGATGTCACCAAAGTGGGTTTTTACAACAAAAAGGCATGCCACAGCCACGTCCCTAAATGTCTATGACTCTGCCCAGAAATTATCACTTTTAGTCGGCATATGAATTTAAAGTCAATAGCAAAAAGATAAATGGACCAAATTCTTCATAGAAGAAACTGACATGAGCTGTTTCATCATGACTCAGTTGGGAGTCTGTTTATTAATTAGTAAGGATGCCACCACATGTGCGAAAAGGAATGTAGGCTAAAATGTTGAAGTTTGTGGGCAGAGTTACAGACGTTTCAGTGCATGACCGTGACATGTTTTTCAGTCATAAAAACCCACTTTGGTGACATCCGTTGTAATAACTCTTTAAGAATTCTCAAAAACAGAGTTGTGCTACGTTTGGCCACTCTTACACTAATTGTTAATTGTTCTTTTATATATTTATTTTTCTTGTATGTCCATAATGCCACAAGTGCATGGTTTTGTTTTGTCTAATTGATAATAATGCAGACTGAGACATGAGTCTTTAAATCAGGGTTCATGCTACTCCTTGAAAACTCCTTGGATTTACAGTAATTCACATATTTCAAGAGCACTTGAAAAACTCTTGAATTTGAAAATTTTAGTGACAGAAACTCTTTGAAAACTCCTTGAATTTCTGCTTTAATTGTTACTTGCAAGGTTCTGAAATAGATCCAGTCACCTGAAATTTTTGTATTATCAATTAAAAGACTGAAAAGCAGTTTTTTCCCATTGCTCAGCCATATATACAACTACTTGCAAAATACAATATCAACCAGGTCTTACTTCCCTGTAACAAAATTTTTGAAATAGCATTGCTGATGAATAGTATAAAAAAATGCCAAATACCTATTCACTAAGTATCTGCACTTATCATACCTTATAAATAGACATTTGGTTGATTTCTTACTATTAGCTAGGTATTATGTTTCCCTATATGTATCGAAAAGGTGAAGAAAGGTCATGCCGGAATTAAATAAACATGCCAGATGAATTTCGACAGTAGTTGTTAAATAAGTTTAGGTGAGCAAATAAAAACACAGCGTAAAACCATATAACTCATTGACCTGAATGTACTTGTTAGAAACTCCTTGACCACTCCATAGATTTTAAGTGGATGACTCAGCATGTACCCTGTTAAGTGATAACTCATTTATTCATTGATTTCCTCCATAGGGTGTGGTGAATGGAGTGATGCTTGTCACTCCTCAGTCTGTCATATTCAATCCTAACGTCTCAGAACCTTTGGTGATGGACAGGGGTAGAGATAGATATAGTATAAAGACCCCAATGTCTGCTGTTACAAGTGCTGCTCTTTTCAAGGACATCGCTGCCATGGCTATCCACGATCCTCTCAAAACTGGAAGGTAATAAAATTTCTTGAAACTTACTGTGTTCCATGACAATCTTATTTGAAATATCCAAGAATTTGTGTTGCTGTACTAAATTGAGAAGCAAAAATGAATGTGTTCCCAAATCAGTCTTTCTAATAACTGAGTGGCATTGGTGTTTGTATCATGTTTCATACACTGATATTTCTAAAATTTACACATTACATGTAATGTTGAAATGCCTGTTGTGCAACTACATGAAATAGTTAAACCCAGAATTCAGAAATCACACTAAAAATGTGCTGTTTTAGTGTATCAGGTACACCTACTTTAGCCTGAATGATATACTTCATGTGTAACCTCTAGCTGTGCCTCCCTGTAGTAATAAAGCATATTGCCATAAAACGATTGATAACAGTAAATTTGTAGCCATACTTAAGTGTACTGTATTTTAGTGTAACATACCAAACATTGTCTCAAAGTTTTGTTCAACTGTTGCAAGAAGTAGAACTGGTATGTTTACACTAAGCAATGTTTCGTGCAGCTTGTCTTGCAACAAAATTGCAAGGCAAGTTGCAAGGAAATTGCCTAGTGTAACAGCACCTTTACTGTCAGTATTATGTGATTCACATGCAGGTTTTACCTTGATGATTGTATGAGAGAGTCTGTCAGTCATCAGAACAGTGAGCAGCCATACCTTTCTAGCACAAGCAGTCCACTAAATAAACCCACTAAATTACAACATAAGCAAGAACCATCTAATGCCACTGCAACTAAAATAGATAACAATGAACTTAATAATACCAAGACAGATAAGGGATTAGTGGAACCACTTCCGTCATCGATGGTAGATAGAGGAGGTGGTACTGCAACAGGAGATAATAGTGATGACACTTTGGTAGTAGATAAAGGTGGAAGTGGGAGACATGGAACTGAGCCACCAGAGGAAATAAAACAAATTGTAAAAGAACTTCTTAATGACTTGGTATCAGATATTGTCACTGGAGTTGTCACTGAGCAAAAACATGAACTCAAAGATACTCAAAGCTCCAAGGATGAGCATTGTGTGCTAGAAGGAATGATTTCCCACATTGAAAAAGACTGTAGCTCATTGTCACCTGTATCTGAAGATTCAGGGATTTGTTCACCGCAAAACAAATGGAATGACAAAGGGACAAAATCAGGAAGGGATCAAGATTATACATGTAAAAAAGGACTTCAGGGTAATGGGTCTGATGGGGGTCTACCTGTGCATTCTCATAAGGGACACTCTGACCATGACACTAGTCATGATAGTGTGATAGATGCCAGTTCTTCATCACCAGCTTCTGTTGAGAAGAAGCGCTCGTCATCATTTCTGGCAAATTTGAGTGGAGAAGTTAAATACTGGTTAGGTGTTGGCAACAGAAACCAAGGTACTGTACAATTCGGCAGTCAAGTAGAATGAGAATGACATTTCATATGTAGGTAATGGGTTATAGGATGGATGAAAAGCATCTGTCTGTTCATTATTAGATCCATCTTTTCATTCTTTTCTCATTTCTTTTCTCTCAATTAATGTATTAACTTTTTTGATTATTCAGTTTTGCAAACTGCTATTGGTAATTAAGTCATGAACTAAAGGTCATACTTGTTTTCAAAGGCAATAATACATAGAATTATACAACCTGCCATCACTATAAACTCAAAATTATTTTGCTTGAGGCCAATCAATGTAATATCATTCCATAGCTTTCCATAGGCATTTGCACTTTCCTTTGCTGCCAAACATATAGCATACACAAGTTTTCAAAAGCACATGCCTTAATATGAAATGTTAAATATACAGACAGGGTAATGCTCTAATTGTTGTCCACCAAAATCTATTTTTCCTTGTCTCAAGCAGAAGTTGTACAAATGACCACTTTCCATAGGTACAGTACATTGCCGGTTCAATGGTCAAACAAACAAAAAACATTCTGTTGAGGTAGTAAAGTAATTTAAAATAATTAATCAAATTTGTACCTTGCACCTTCAATTATGAATGCTTTGTGTTTGATGAGTGAACCATTTTATGGAAAGTGTCCAATTTCAGGTGTGTAACTGTCATTTATGCAATATAAAATGCATGTGCACATCTCTGTACTGTGATTTAAACATGCTTGGAGATCTAGAGCATGAGAAAAGCAAGTTTAGGGCATATCCAAGTGTTTATTGCTTTTTGAGTGCTCTACATCTCCCAGAGTGTTTATATCACAGTGCAAAGATGGTCATTAAGCAATCGTTTTATGTTGCTTGTAATTAATTAAAGTATTTTTTGTGGTTTTAGCACACATCTTTGTCCTCTGATTTAAACACAGTGACCAGCCAATCAGCACATGTGTTTATATATTTTATAAATTAAAGTAAATGAACTTTTTAATGTGTTTTACAATTGTAGTTGAAGATGACCATGCATATGAAGAAGAGATCATCCCACGTCCTGCTACCACTGCATCCTCAGATGACCAGCTGCTGTACCTGTGTATCAGGATTAGTAAAAAACACTGGTGTATGTGCCTGACAGGGGAGGGACAACACCTACATGAAGGAGAAGACTTGATGAATAGGGACAGAAGAAGAAGAGAGTATTGGTTTGCTATTCCTGTGACCAGGTATGTTGTTGGAATATATGGAAATGTACAATGCTTCTGTTGCATCTTACCCATGAACAGTCACTGCAGAAACATGTTCTGTTGTACTGTTAAACTTCAAAGTTTAGGCCATATCAATCTCCAAATTAAGTCTCTCCCACTTTTTTGCTGCCAATATAAATTATATGGAAAAACTCAGCATGGAGTTGCATTCTCAGAACATATGTGGAATCAAGTCTTGAAACTCACTAAATTGCATTTTTTTCTAAATCTTACTTCTGAGAAAAGGTGGGAGAAACATTGAACTTTGACAACTAAAACTTTAAGTTTAATGACACAACAGAACATTTTTCTGCCACAATATTGATTATGGGTGGATGCAACTGATGGTGATAATAATCATTTCCTGACAAATGTTGTCCAACTTTATTGTTTGCCAGAGTTGAACATGTATATGGGTTCTTCAAGCAGCATTGTCCAAACATTAACAGAACACTTAGTCTGAGTGAAGATGAGCCTGATGAAGAAGATGAGAAGGCAGAGGATGAAGAGGAGGTATGTACCTTATTCACAGAAGAGCTATATATTATAAACACATCTAAATGTATTATACTTATTTCAAAAAGGTTGTTACAGCATCAATTGATAATTGACAATAGGAGACTGCAAGGGACGTCAGTACTTTTAATTGTAATTAAATCTATTCATGGTTTCACTTGATACTGTGTTTCATCTTTCCATGCTGTCTTCAGTTCTGCAGATGAATCTGTGTGTGTGTATAGAGGTGTTACGTAAATAAATTAAATCAAGTTTAATTTACCAACCTCCCTTGTGGTTTCCTATTGTCAGTTGTCAATAGCCCACTTTCGATATTTTGGTTAAGTGATCACACACAAGTGTATCTATATCAAGGCTCTGGGAATTCAAAACAAAGAATAACTACAATTATTTCATTGTTTCCCCTGAGCCTCAATTCCATTCTTATTGTGTGTGATCACTCCAACCAAAATATCAAAAGTGGGCTAATGATGCTGTGACAGTGATTTTTTTAAAAAAATAATAAATGTATACTATCAGACTAGTTCTTGATTTTACTAAACAAAACACAAACCTTATGTGACGTGATGCAGGTTACAGTGCATGTTTTAACTGATGTGCATGTGTGCACAAAAGGTTCAAATGATGATCTCAGAATTTCATCATGCTGAATGGAAATGTTGAACTTCACTTTGCATTTTTGGGTTCTGGGGGTTGTGGTCACACAATATTATCTACTTTTCCCTGAAAATAGAATATTAATTTTATTGCTTATCTATCAAAAACCCCAAAACTTCTTACAGAACTTATGGTGGATATTTGACAAGAATGTGGTGAATGTGTGGTCAAAACTCCCAGAATACAAAAGAGACTTATACATACACTAAACTGTATCTAGGTTTGTTATGAGGCTAACTTAATTCTTAAAATTAAACTGCACCAAAGCATACTTAAAATTTTGCATTTTATTAATGAATATTTTTAAGAGGTAGATATTAACTATTCAATATGGTAACCGGTCCGGTCGCTACCATGTACTTTCGCTACCAGTCCGATCGCTACCAACCACAGTCTGATCGCTACC
>JAAAQI020041121.1:0-18408 GCA_011800005.2 Stichodactyla mertensii | reverse complement strand
TACTGCTACTGCTACTGCTACTGCTACTGCTACTGCTACTGCTACTGCTACTGCTACTGCTACTGCTACTGCTGCTATTACTCTACAATTTTTGACACATCAAGTTCGGTTAGATACGACCATTTTTCAATGCAAACGGCTTATCCCAATGACCTAATTTAAAGTTCTCAAGCTGCTCAGCAATTCTTCTCTCTCAAGAAACAAAACTCCACACATCAATTCAGTAGGTGAAGTGACTCAATCGTTATTACTTTTGCTTGCAGCATGTTATCAAAATTATCAATCAAGAAATCAATCGGCACTACAATTGAACATATATATGGTAGGCGATGACTGCTAAGAATGACTCGTGGAATAAACCTCAAGTCAAATTATATTTAAGTTCGGCTATGATACCGGTGTCTTGTACATTTGAAAATAACCAAGCGATGCCTCCTTCTGGCAATGGTCCAGGCGCGTGCTCATTGAGGATCAGGTATAGTTTTGGTTTGAGTAAAAGAATGGTATACACTCTCTTTGTATATGAAAGAAAAAGTGAAAGCGCTGACATCCGATCAGTTCCTTCCCAGGCTCAGGTTATGAAATTCAGGTTCATGAATTCTCCATCTTCAGAGAAAGTTAAAAACAAACAAAAACATAGAAAGGAAGGAATGAAGGAAGAAAATAAAATAAAACAAATCGAGAAAAGAATAATTAAAAATCAAAAATTGCATAAAATTTCAAACACAATAGTGATAAACTACAGCGCCGAGAATATGAGGAAAATGTGAAAATTACTAGAATTAAGGAGCCACTTTTATCTCATGGATCGTATGAAATTAAAAAGGATTTGAAATCATTTTCAATACTCTTCGGCCAATAAAAGGATATGTAATGTCTCCGGTACCGGATACGAGGGAAATATTCTCACGAATAACAATAACAAGTATTTCAAATCAAATGATTCAAAATGCTGTACAATTTCTTTAATTTTCGGGGGGGGGGGGTTATTTTATTTTATTTAATAAGATGGTTTAATATGGATTTTAGAATATAGCATAAAACTACCTACAGATTGAAAACAAAAAATGAAGAAATATCATATAGTTACTGATGATTCTTGGATATTTTTGTTTTTAAAAGCATTTTTTACAATATAACTAGTAAGAGTTCTCCTTTCCAAGTATTTCCTGACACATCCAAAATAAGTTAATCTAAAGCCGAACGTCAGTGAAGTCGTTCACTCGGTAATTCCATACTCTTACCGAGCGTAAAGAACAAGCTAAAGAAAGGCTAGACATTGCTCTTTCAAGGTCAGGGAATTCGAAGATTTTAATAAAAAACGAGTTTTTCTTCAATCATCAGGAACAATTTTTTGGCGGGAAAAGTTTGCTTTTTCTCTCACGCGTCTGCGTTTCTCATTTGAACCAGGTTACTTTTTGCCGCCGTGTTTCAGAACAGACCGCGACTGTTTCAGTGACATTTATCGTCGGTCAAAGATCTTTGTGAGTATTAAAAAAAGGTTTTATCGCAGTTTGTTTTTTAATCAAAACTTATAAAAATAAATTGGCGATAGTTCGGAGGTAACCTTGCGAGCATCTTTGATAAGATATGATTAGGATGTTATTGCCAAACATATTGAAAGCTGAGGTCGAAGAAATTTTAACTTTGATCTGTTACATTGGTGTAATTTTCTCTGGTCTTTGACTGTGGTTTTCGTTTCAAATGATCTGCAATAAACACCCCGTAGCTTATCGTATTTTTCCGGAAAAGCCAATCAAAGGCCACGACTAAGCTTCTCACTATGAGATAATAATCTAATTCCCCTTGTGCGTTATTACAACAGATAATTGTCTATCTACGCACGCGCAGATTAACTACGCCATCAGGCCAAACACGGCCAAATTCCTTTGCAACAAAAAGAAGACACATCTTTTGAAGCCAAACGGGACACCCAGAAGCGATGTTCAAACTCAAAACCCGAACGACTTCCGAAGAACGAGTGTCTGTCGTGAAAAGCAGACGTGTCTTGGCATGCTCTCCGTCTAGTCGAGTAGCCACACACCTCCGTTCAAGTAGCATAGGTTTAGCAATTCCACGGCCAATTTATGAGCCCCAAGTTATAAAGGGGTCTCTTGCCTTAAATAATGTCTAAGCACCGTTTGATTGTTTTTTTCTTCTTTTGTCTTTTGTGCACGAGTGTTTTGTTGCGCTACTTTAATACAGGGCAAAGTAATGACATACACGAATGCGTAATAAATTACCCAATGAAGGGTACTCACTTTTCGCTAACTACTTCAGTTCACGCATCTCAAACATTTGCTTGAAATTCTATGAAGTTAATCGCTCAACACTAAGAGAATGCCTTTTATAGACATTGGGAGTTCATGTGCTGGATACAGCTTAGAGATTACTAGTGATACTTTATGACTGCAAGTGCGCAAATAGTAGAAAAAAGTGTCTTTCACTCTAAAATGTTGAGGATATTAGTGATTTTTAAAGACTTTACGTACCAGCAATAATATCTTAATGTTTATCAACAACCATAAAAATTATTTGTAAACATTTGATGCGAAACGTACCTCGTTTTCGCCTCCTTGAAATCTTACACACGTCCATAAACGTGTAATAGATGCTATCCCCGCAAAGAAAAAAATCAACTTGGCTTTGCGAGGATTCTTGGACCTTATGACATCCTCCACGCATTAGACAGTTCTGTGAAAACACCATGGAAAACGCCAAGAAAACAAGCATACAAACTTGTAGGACTTTGACGAAGATGTCCATCTGTGTATGAAGTAGAAGTTAGTTTTATAGTTAGACCAAAGATTTGAAAAGTAAACGCGAATTCGTCTCGAAAAAAAATTGCTCTACAATCTGTGTACCTTTAAAGGTTGGGAGCGTTCTCGTGAAACCGAACCAATGATCTTTTTTAAAGAACTTCTGCTATTTGAAGTAGCAAACCGCAAGGTAATCCCCCAAGAAACGATCCACTGAAAGCTACCGAGTGAAACTAACGGGACCGCACACACAGCAGGGCTTTCAATAATCGTCGAACTTTAAGCGCATGGTACGATGGGATTGCTGCATGGGTTTCACTCAATAGGATGAACCCCGTGCAGCGTTCTATCAGTGAATATCAAACCAACTTCATAAAACAAGACATCCAAAGTCTTAACCTTAAATTTCTGACCTGTGTATACCGAATGTATCGAGTTACCAGGTTATCGTGCGAATCTTGAAGTCAAAGCCTAATCAATGCCCAAGCTGTTTCCACTATTTGATGTCTAGGAAGAAGACGAAATTGTTTTGTTTGAACACTGCGCAAAGAAACGCTAGTAAAACCGGTGGTTGGGATGATATGGCCAACTGGCTCGAATTTGAATCGAATTTATTGGATTTGATAGTGTCTTTTGTTTGTCAATCCTCAAAGCGGACACATAAAATCATTGTCATGATATGAGGACAGATTTAATTTGACGATAACCTTTTGATCGTTCTCATTAACCTTAAATTGTAGCGCGCGCAATTGAATTTATAGGCTCTGTGATACCTAACTAAACAAATGCGTGCATTTTCAATCAAAATCATAAATAAAATTTCAATTTCGTGTTGCTATGCATGATTTTAATCGCAATTGATTTTCTCGGCAGAATGCAAAGAATAAATAATAACCCCGGACTTGATCTTGTCGAAGATTAAAACTAAGGGTGATTTGATGCAATAAAAACTGATTAGAGTGATCCTTCTTCCCGGCCGCGATGCCGATAATGTTAATGTCGCGATATATCTTCACATAACAGATTCCGACTGTCCAATCCATAGACTTTGGCAAGTAATACGCTCTTATGTCAAGCCTTCTTGCAATAAGATTCTAGCTTGTGTGAGCCATATCTGAAAATGATCATAACCTTCATCATATTGGTAGCATTAAAGAAGGAAACAATAATGAAGGGACTGACACGTGATATGAAGTGGGGGGAAAATTACGCCCAAAGTAAAGAGAAAACAGGCTAAAGATTTTAAACGCGCGCAAGACAAACTATTGCGGTCAAAGTAGAAGGGCTTTTCTGTCTGATGTAAAGCGGGAAAAGAAATGCTGAAAAACTTGAGAAAAAAGCAACATGTGGTCACTGTTGGTTGCTGGAGTCGAAAAGCTTTGGGCCTAACGCCGAAGATCGTGCTGTAGATAAAAGCAAGAACATAAACCTTTATGGTCTGCGGTTATTTTACCCCAGCCGGCGTGCCTGATTTTGACACAATAAGACATCAACTCCAAGCAACCTCCTTCCAGCTCATGCCAAGTCGATCATCAAACATAACAGTTTTTTAACGTCTTTTTAAAACAACTCTTGTTTAATAATAAGATAACCAGAAGCCATAGAAACGATGACCAAACAACTGATTGTCGGCGTTTCATAAAGGCCCCGTTCACATGCCGTTCAAGATATCAATTCTTTTACATATGTGGAGATCTCAATTTCTCCGGAAGCGAAATGACAGTTTACAGTTTATAAATGAATCACAAGGGCTGAACAACGCTTAATTTTTAACATACTGCGCTTCTTCTGAGTAGATAGCAACCGTGATAACGCGGGATTGATTGTAAGGGGCCATTCAACAAACCATATATGGCTCTTGTGAACTTGGAGTGCCGTAAACGTCGTTTCAAGGAATTTCCTTGGGATAGAAAAAGAGCGCTGAGACGCGTCTCTTAAAGGTTGAATTTGATTATTTTAATATTTTTATATTAAAATATAGCTTCACAATGTTATTCTAGAAATGAGGCTGAAAAAACTACAAAGAGATTTGATTTTTCTAGCGGGAAGAATACAAGATAGCCTGAAGCATTGTGGTTCAATTAACTTAAACCGGTTATGATGGATTCTTGTTAGAGTGACTGACTGTTCTTGGTGGAAGCATAGTTCATATATAGTCTATCATTGCCGGCATCCCATTAGGAATCTTTCAGATCTTTAGTTTTCAGAGCTTTTCCATTGACTTTGTGACGAAACTTCGATGAAGTTAAATTATATTAAAGAACCATCATTAAACCACATTGCAGCGAAGTAAAACATGAAACACGCGCACGATTGTCTCTACCTTCTTTAAACTTGTTTTGAAGTTGACATGCCAATTGATTTCAGTTATATAGTGTACCCGCTCGGTATAATGACCTGTAATACTCATTATAGTCGTCTTAATGTTCTCGACCGATAGCCTGACTATGATAACTTAATCCCCCTTTTTGGTTTTTTGTTAAAAATGGCTGAGAGAGAAGAAAGAAAAGAAGAAAGAAAGAAGGAAAGAAAGAAGGAAAGAACGAAACTAAAGAAACAAAGAAACAAAGAAAAAAAAAAGAAACAAAGAAACAAACAAAGGGACAAAGAAAACAAGAGAAAACAAAAGAAAATAAGGAAAAAAATTCTCTTGCCCTGAAAAGTAATTTTAAATCTGACGAGTCATCATAACTGTAATCACTGCAGAGAAATTAACCAGTTGAATACTTGCTTGCATTTTTCAAACGATTAAACTACAGCTCCTCACCACGAGGATTGGATGGTATTTCCGATGTTCCTATCCCTACTCTTATTTGGTGTAAATGTCTATAGACGTGGTGAAACTAAAATGACCAGACATTCTTGACTTGTAATAACGAACTCTATAGAGCTTACTGACTGAGGGACTTTTTAAAACTCTCAGTAAAGCGACCTTTTCTCAAAAGTTTTTTCAGTTGTAAAGCGAGCATCTAACGAAAGATAGAAGTTGCGATGTCTGCGGAAAAAAGAGACGAAATCTTCCTGGATTTATGTCAGCAATTTCCGTTGCTTACCTAAATTTTGCTTCATTTTTCATAATAAAACAATTAAGTTGAATCCTTAAAACGAAATTTCTTGAGGCAATGGCAGAGACAAACAGTTTCCAGGGGACTGACAGGAAGATCAAGAAACAGTTGACAAGGGCGTTTCCTTCCGTTTTATCGTTTTCGGAAAGTGAATTATATAATTTGTACAGGATGGGACAGCTTTGGAAGTACATGCATCGTTGGGTTCATTGGTCGTCTACAAGTGCGTGATGCGTAAACGGACCAAAAAGCCTACTGAAGGCACATAACATATGGTACAAGCATTCAAACTAATAAGCTAGTGCATGGCAAACCACATTCAAATACTCATTGATGCACCGTAAACATTGAACTTTGCCTTGCTAATATTAAGCCCTGAAACGATCTTGGAACAGCTAGTATGTTATGCACAATTTAATTGGCCCGAGGGAGATTTATGACTCAAAAAATCATCGTTTTAGTGTGTTTCGTTCATGGACCTTTGGGACATTGAGCTAGCCCTCCACAAGAGTCCAACCTCATTCTTGGAACGACGAGAAACCTCCAAATGGGTTAATCTATCTTCTACCATTGCACGGCAGGCGACTGAATTCTGGATGAAAGAACCGACTTCCGACACAATTAAATATCAGGTTAAATTGTTGCTGTAAGCGTGCGTTTCATAGGGATATCTGCTGGTTCTTGCATACGGTTGTCATATCATTAATCACTTAAATCAGGGAGGTGCTTGCTTAAATTATAATGATGATGCGTCACGTGGCGAGCTCGAGACTTTTTGTGATAACAGACGATATTCTAGAATAGGATAGCCGCAATATGCGTAATTTCCAGAAACTAGTCCGTCATTTTGGACGAAGGTTTTTAGTAATATCATCTGGAAAATTAAGAATTTTAGAACACGCGAAATAGAAGATTATACATCGAATGTCAAACTAGCGGGATCCAAAACTCCCTTTCAGATTGGTCACGTGTCGTCTCAGGCAAACATGTTCCATAATGGTCATCAATCTAAACTACTTTTTAATTTTAATTTTATTCTATTTGAGGGTACTAAATATTGTTCAGTGCGTGCATCAGACAAAACCCAGAAGATCTTGAAAAACAAATACCTGCTTTTTGAAAAGCCAAGGCCTATTTACACGGTACAACTTTTATTACAACAGTCGCATGCAATCTGCTGACGCCATGCTAACAACACGAATTGCTTCGTGTAAATCAACTTGCTCACAACTGTTGTGTATGAAAAGGGTTGATTTATACGAAGTAATTTGCTTTTCAAGCTAGCGTGGCGTAGGCAGATCGAATGCGACAGTTGTATGCAAAAGGTTGTACCGTGTACATACAGTTTTTGATGGCGCGCGCGGTAACTTAAACAGTCCAAAAAGATAATGTGGCGTCTTCATCGCACAAATCTACTCATCCAACAGTAGATAAAATGGGTATTCTTCAATGTGGTGCCTTGCTGTCGAGTTTTAAGATTCATTTTATAAATTGTTCTGATAATTAGGGCTATCATTCCGGAAACAACTTCATCCCTCGCCGTTTTGTCTCGATACTAAGACTCTTTTAGACAGATTCTACGATGTATGGAAAAGTTTCCAACTATTTGATGGATGAACATGAATGCATCTTTATAGGGGGGGAAAAGATATAATTTTCATACATTAGAAAAAAGGTGCAAGCCAATTCTGATCATTTCAATTAACCGGATTGTTCCAGAGTAAATTAACAGAGCACTGCTGAAACTCTCTGTCGTTGAACTGAAAGTTTTTGAATTGATGCCAATTAATACAATTATTGAGATTTGCCCGTGCGGGTCCTATGCATTTGATGACATAATTCAAACACTGTCTTTATCTTCCCAAGAAGATATCAAACGATAAAGCACAGCGGTATTTGGCCCTAAGGGAGATAATCTATTTAGAGGGGGACTATGATGATTTTGAGGGGGGCACATTGATTTTTCAGCGGTAGATTTGAGGCATGGAGTTTTCGAAAATTTCACCAAAAAGAAGACAAGGTACGGGGGGGGGGGTCATGTCTTTTTCATTATTGTTCGCAGGATATCACATAAGGGGATGAGGGAGTATAGTAGAATGACAGATAGAAGGGATAAATTTTAAAATGATCATAGCCCCCCCCCCTCCTCTCTACATAAATCAATAATACTCCCCAACTAGAAATCTTTTGTTGAATACCGCCAATATAGTCGCAATGACGTAATGTGATACTCCATTCATTTATTCCTCTGTTTATTTCTACCCAAGACAAAACTGTGACAATTCTTTGTCGCCACATATTGCAACCGCCTACCAAAACCAACTAACAAGTCTTCTAAAATATGATAATACATATCCACTGTTTTCAAGAAAAATAGTTTCCTATCTCACACTAATGGAATAAAATTTAGCTTCGTTTGATACGGACAGGCTCCCGAGTGAACAGGAGCGGCTGTACACGTGACCGGTTATCGGTATGACGTCACGTGTATTATCACGTGATCATGATCAACAGTATTCCCGCACTTCTTCCACGGTGCATCCTTCCTTACAGCACTCTTCAACGATGTTGAATGTTGTCCTCTTTGCAATGCGGAATCTTTTAGCGTCCTCTGGGTTGCTGTACACGACAGATTCTGGGAAAAAAGGATTATCATTTATCACTATACGCGACCAAATAGAAAGCCGGCCCTCTTGCAAACACGCGCTCAGCGGGCCGCAAATAATTCACAGCGGGCCGCAAATAATTCACAGCGGGCCGCAAATAATTCACAGCGGGCCGCAAATAATTCACAGCGGGCTGATAATGCATTATCAGCCCCACAACTGATTGGTCCTTGGTTCATCATCCGATGGATTTGAGCTAATCAGAGTTTAGCATTGTTTATTAATTAATGATAATAAAATGACTTTTGGAGGGAATATTGTTTGTTTGCGTCCGCGAAGTGTCTCGCTGCGTTCGGGCGCCAAGCACTGCGGGGGTGCAAATGAACAATATTCCCTCCAAAAGTCACGTTATTCCTTCAATCTGATCCTGACTCGACATAATTTCTGTGACCCTCTCCCTCTTCCTTTTGTCTATTAGATGACCCAACCTTTTGGAAGGCTCAAAAAATGATGACCTTTCCCCTTTCTCCAGCCCCCCCTCCTCCTGCTAATTTATGACAAGTCCTTATCCCCCTAAATCCTCCGAGTACTGAACACACAACTCATGATGGTAAGCAGCGAGTGCATTAGCAACGCGCACTACCCAAGCTTGACAGATAATTAAATTACAAAAACGTGATTTACACTGAGTGCATCTGCTCAACTCTCGTTCTTGAGATACATCAATGTAGAATCAAGCTTTTTGTTTCGCTCTTACTCGACTTTTTTGGCGATTTCTGTCTTCCGTAATCATACGCTGATGTCATAAACACATAACAAACATCCCTGACTGTAGAAGGAATCATATTCCCACAAAGATAAAAGTCGACGCGTCTGTTGACGTTTTCGTACGTCTTGAAGCACTGTCCTTTGCTGTTGCAGGCAGAACAGACAAGATGAATTATGCAACACAATATCAGGAGGACTACCAAGGATTGGCTTTTCTGTAAAAACATCTGGATAGAAAAAGGAAAGAGAAAGTCAATAGAGATTACTTCATGGAAAGTGCGCGCGTACGGTTTTTATTCACGAGTTGTGAAATCGTATGCGCGCACTTTCCACTTTATACATACCGAGATTTTTCATTTGATTTGAACTATTCAACTAGAATTGTCTCCGTCTTTTCGTCTAAATGAACGAAAGTGAATTTCTCTTTCTTTGTTATTGCACTTCAAGTAGTCTTTCAAGAGCTTCATATCTCGACTGGTTTTCTCTTTCGTATTCTTGTTTTCGTAATTTCGTAAATCTTTGAATTAACGAATAAACTGAGCTGAAATAACGGCTACAACGAACTTTGTTTGGTAAACACGAGGCGAACCTAGCTTGTTTATTTTCGTCGCAAACGAAGTAACTCCTGATTGGACGTGGAAAAAAAAAAAAAAAAGCCGTACGTGGTCTCTGATTGGACCACACGTGAAAAATCGATACGTGCATTCTGATTGGCGGAGATTGGTAAACAAACGAACATCTATTGAATGGCTTTTCTGTGAGTAAAACTCGATATGTATATGATAATAAAATAATATTATATTACTATAAACAATAGACCTTATTCGTTGTTTTTCCATTACAGCTCACGTGTTATTCCCTTGGGACTTTTTCCTTTATTTAATGGTAACGCTTGAGAAGATACATTAATATGGATAAACCTCAAACAAAGAATCGTATTCCCAAGAGGTCTGTAATGGAGAAAACATTACGCCCAAGCGAATAAGGTCTATTCGTCAATGCACTGCTTTCTTACAACCCATAAAGCATCTTGTTCTGGCTCATTTGCATGAAATTTGAGGGGCACTTTGCATGAACACGGTAGTTCTCGTGTGTAATTAAGGGTAACAATCTACTGTATTCAAGTGCCCCTCAAAGTCTAGAATAAAGAAACCAGTGAATAGTGATATCCGTCATCATTATTATCTACATCATTCCTTACATCAACAGCATCATCTGTAATCAATATCGTTATTAGGGGCGTTCTTTGTCATCGTCATCTTGTTAGTTGTAAAAATGCGCGAAATGCACGGTCGCGGTACGAAAATGTCGTAATCCGTTGAGCCAATCACAGTCCCGCGAGAAAATTGTCAGCAAGTCGAAACGCTCGGTCACGGGAAGACACGTATCGTTAGTATTTTTTTGTACAGTTAAGCATGTAAAATCTCCTATTTCCCACAGTCGTTTTTACATTTCTTAAGCTTCACTATGTCAAATAGTCTCCTACGCCAGGCAAAGGAGCCTACATGTCAGACGGTTATTGCGCGATTTTGACTATTTCAAGTACAATTTTTTATGGTTTTGAAAATTTTCAAGAATTTCCACCTTAAATTTAAATTTAATTTTGAATGATTTAACGAAATTCTGTCGTTGATTCTCAAAATAGTTTATCCAGTGGAATAAACGCTTTCTATAGCACGTATCTCAGCAACAACATGCAGAGCGAGGGAGTACGAGTGCGGAGAGTACTTGACCACACTATATATAAAACACGACGCAAATATATCTACGATTATGGTCAAATAACTGCCTGAAATTTTAGGGGAATTTTAGGTAAATTCACCCTCTATACAAAAAACCAATGCGATTGTCCTGCACAGTCGTCTTACCAACTTCATCGTCACTTGTCTTTGACATTTGAAGTTTGTTCAATTTAACTAGACGACCTGGATTAGAAGCTCAAGCTATCATAGTGAATCTTTTTACGGAAGCACTTTAGAACAACTTCACTACTCGTTCATTGTCTAGTCAGCTTGACATCTTTTATATATGACATTTGATTTATCATCATTTTGTTTACAATTAGTGCACTAAGTATAAACACTATCAATGTAAAGCATGAAACTCTACTTTTTTCCACGAGAAATGAAAATGCAGTTAAAAGATAATACAATCCTTGAGCATGAAGTACAGAAAAAACGGAGTGACATTCAAGACTTTGAAAAATAAGCGAAACAATTAGTAATTAACAACAAGCAATTAATCAATATCTTAAAAGCAAAATGGTTGAGAAATCTTTCATTTCACAGTTTGAAAACTTAAGTGTTTTTAATCTTAAAAAAAATCCATTAGTGATGTTTTGCTTACATGATTTGCAAGGAGATATTCTCAAAGATATTTGCAAAGCAGATGATACTTATATTCCAGGAAGTCAGTTCAAACTGTCGTGCCATGAGAATAATTTCGACGTTAGATTCTAAAAAGTTTAACCGTTGTAAATACAGGTACTAGTATCGAATTAGTTTTGGGATCACGCGAATGAATGAGGACTGCTAGTGAAGAATATTTTTGATATTTGAGAATATCTTTACGAAAGTACAAGGGAAAATGAAACTTAAAAAAAATAAGCTCCGCAAACAAGATTAAACCTGATGGGAAAGTCATCAAGTCCCAGATTCAAAAATACGCTATTGATAATTCTCTTTAAGCTCTTCTATTACAGTTCTTTTTCTTTTCCTTTCCTTTCCTTTTTTTTCCTGTGCAACTAAATGAACGAACACTTCCTGCTTGTTTTAAAAGAGAGTTGAACACTTACCATTATAGTAGCGCCTTTGAATAAAAGCTACAAAGTGAAGACTAGTTCTTTTTTTCTTCTTCTTCTTCTTCTTCTTTTCCTGGTGATATTAAGACTTCAATTTCTCATGAAGTCAATAGTTACTGCAAAGGAAGCTCTGTGGAAATAACGCTTTTATCTCATCATGGCGTAATCCCGTATGACATGATAATAGACGTTGCTAGATCATGTATCTGCCCAATAATTCACTCACGCATCGCATGTTAATGCGAGTGAAACCATTTCTCTTTACCCCCCAGCCCCCTCCCCCCCCCCCCAAAAAAAAATTAAAATGATATGCCAAAAGTTTCACTTTTTTTCTCTATATTCGGCGTTCCAAAGAATTCTCTGCAAGTACTCTCAACTCGTTTAGAAAGTAGAAAGAAATTCCGTATCATCCAAAGAAAAGAACTTGCATCAAGAATATTTAAGAAAGATGAATTCACTTCCAAATAGCGGTAATCTTTATCCTCGATACTGTGAATTTTTTGTGTGTGTTTTGCTGTACTTTCTGTATTTGACTACATTATTTGTTTTTCTTGTCATTATCTGATAACATTAAAATATAGCTCTGAAAATATTTGCGTTTAAGGGTGAATGAAAGACAAGAACTGAAAGCTTCAAAGGTACAGAGCCGCGTGACATATGAACCTGGAAATGCCTGTCTAAAACGGTTGTCAAAAAGAACGACTTAAATCCAGTTACACATGTTGTAGATAACTAAGACACTTCAGGCTAAAGGGACCGGTCGTTATTGATCCCCTGGGGGAGGTGGGAGGTGGGAGGTTTTTTGTTGTGACACCAGAAAAATTATCTGATGCCCCCTGAGGCACTATGGAGCTTAAGTGATACCTCCTCATTTTCGAACAAATTTACTGACAAATATATGTTTTCCCCTCCTAACTCTCGGTCGTTTTTTGCTGATTCCCCCACCAAAAAAGCCCTCCGACAACCCCCCCCCCCCACCCCTCCCCATAAATAATGATCGGTAGTAGTACAGATAAAGGTTGGAAAAATAAAATTCAGGAAAGAGATGGAATTGAAAAAATAAAAATAGTTCTGGCTAGACGATAGACAAATTCAAGTAAAATAAATCAGAGCAAATCATTTTCACTTTTTCACTGATACTGAATGACGTAATCTTCGCTCGAAAAAGCTGGACTTTAGTGGAGTTTATCTTTCAAGAAGTGGCAAGATAGAATTATTAAAAATTCTATTCTATTCTAAAATAGAAGAATAAAAAGTACAAAGAAAGAAAAAAGAAAGAAAGAAAAGAAGAAAGAAAGAGAGAAAGATAGAAAGAAAGAAAGAAAGAAAGAAAGAAAGAAAGAAAGAAAGAAAGAAAGAAAGAAAGAAAGGAAGGAAGGAAGGAAGGAAGGAAGGAAAGAAAGAAAAACCTGAAGATTAAAGAAATTAAATCCATATATATCTAAGCAGAACAAAATATCAAAGAAAAAACTTAATCCACATCTTAATTTATAAACAGTCATCCATCTAACTTTCATTTTTAAACCTTTTTGCTTCAAGGAAAAAGCCAACGGATCAAATAAGGGTGAGGTTAAAGAAGACCCGAGGAACCACACCACGTTGAAGAAACGTGACACAATGGAAAGAAAGAAAGGAAGAAAGGGGGGCAAAAACGTCGACTGGAAGATTAAATGTTTCTTAAGTAATGTGAAATGACGGAGAAAAGTTTATATAGCAGTGATAATAAATCTTGTTTGTACATGAGTCCTTGACATCTTAAGATACAATTCCAAGACAACTTATACTTCTTAGTAACCGCAACAAGCATCGGTAAAAAGAATGACACATGTATCCAGCCATAACAGCAGTTATCGGTTAAGTATAGCATGGGAAAATAAAACGTAGTAAAAATAAACACCTAAAAATAAATAATTGTTATCGATGCGTGAGGACTCTCGGGTAAGGCGGAGAGTGAAAAATGAAAAACTAGCAATGAAAAACTAGCAATGAAAAACTAGTGGTGGTTTAAATAAAGCGGACTGCGGAGCGTGGAATGAAGGCATAGGATTTATCTGCGTTGTTCTTCATGCGATCACAAAAAGAAAGAAAGAAAGAAAGAAAGAAAGAAAGAAAGAAAGAAAGAAAGAAAAGAAAGCAGCACTTTTCCCATTTCACTTAACATCTTCGAATAAACTATTTTCGAGTTGAATCTTAATCATTACTGGAAATAAAGAAATAATGCTAAGAGGATAAAGTGTGGTCTAAAATAGAAAACGATTACGACCAAACTAGCTGCAAGGGGTAAAAAAACAAAGTGGCCGTAAGGAAGGAAATATAGCCAAAGACAGGCCCGTAGCGTGCTTCCAGAACGGGGGGTAGGGGGGTGCGTTCGTGAAACAAAATGGTAATTAATATAACATTGCCTTTGCACGCTTTTGATTATTATATTTCAGTTTAAACATCCTTTACTCTCTCAGAGTCACTTGGTACACACATATTTCACGAATAATTGGCTCCTGTTATGAGCAAATCAACATTTCACCATCACATCAATCCTAAAACGCAAAAATCCCCAAGTGGGGGGGGGGGGGTACGGACGTACCCTCCCAGCCTACGGACCTGTGAAAAATATGCAAGCAATTGTTCAAGATATGTACGCAAAATTAAAGAGTTTGGTACCATCTCTGGTAAATTAAGACCATGTTAATTTGATACCCACGGACAAATTAGAACAGGAAGCAAGATACAACATTAAAACCCTGATTTACTGAGCAATTTTCTTCGCTCGTTAAGCTTGAAACTTTCGCTGATGTTATCAGTGGCACTGAGATTTTGTTGCTATTATGTCTTTGACTAAAGTTTAGGAGTTACTAAAAGACTTAATGTGAGTTCTCCTCTCTCGTTCATGCTGAACCAACTTTAGTTAGTTCAGACTTGAGATGTGTTTATAGTAACAAAGTGAAAGAAAACTAAAACGAGAGAAAGAGAAAAAAGGAGGAAGGGAAGGAAGGAAGAAAGAAAAAGAAAGCAACGAAAAGGGAAGAAAAAAAATTGCAGTTGCACCGAGTCCCTGCTTTATTCACTAGAATCACTCTGCCAACCATGATTCAAAGAGTTTGAAAACATTAGATAAAGGAAAAAGGGAAAAAGGAAAGAGGCAATATGAAATGAGTAGGAAAAATGACCAGAAGGAAATGAAACATGACAATTCTGAAACAGGAGAAAATAATTGGTCACTAAAGGTTACACAAACATGAAAGATCAAATTCCTGGCAGATGACTTTTCATATGTAATGCAAGTATGCCAGTCCTTAATGTGAAGATACCAATCTACAGGAAAATGTCCTTAAGCAAATATTAGCACATTTAATGATGTCATTCTAGATTGAAGTCACCTATTTTAGTTATAATCTAACCTGGTTCTTATCAATTACCACTGGTACATGGTATATACAGATACAGTTATACTAGAGCTCTATCTATTTGCAGGCTTCGCACTACTAGGAGATTATAAAACTCCAGGTGTTTTCCAGGAGCTTTCCAGGGTATAAATATAAAAATTCCAGGACTCTTAACTTTGAAATTTCATGTCAGACAATTTAACAATTTTTATTTTTCTAAATTTAACCTAATACTAGTAGAAAATTCAAGGAGTTTTCCAGGAATCCCAGAAGCAGCGTGAACCTTGTATTTGCTACCCATCAGTGGGATGGACTGAATGATTAATTTGATAATTTTTTTTAACAATTTCTTAATTTGATTCCAAGAAACTTGAAAAGTTACAATTCTGTACATGAATCCGTCAGTGTTAGTTTATTTATTCAGACAGTATGGTTATTAATGGTTATTAAATCATTAACTTACTTAAGCAAAACCTACAAGGTTGAATTTTGCTTAAATGAGTGTAATGCTCACCCAACTTCCCGCAGCTAATGCTCAATAAACAGAGACTGAAGTGGCTTTTCAAACAAAGTAAATAACTATGTGCAGGTCTTGTATCAAGTACCATATAATAGACTGTTTTCTCAAGGTTGTGTGCACATCTACTTTTGACAGGCCACAAAACTGAAAAACACAAATTCAGTAAAATTGAGAAGCAAATTTTATATTTAAAGAGAAGAATACTCAATTTTGTGAATTCTTATTGAAAAATTTCACATAAATGTATGATAATTCCTGTTATAAAGCTCCTGTTCTGGTGTCGTGGCCTGTGGATGAGCAAGCAACCTTAAGAAAAAGGTCTATTAATGTTAGGAGTTCTGGTGTCTGGTGATATCAGTGCATGTGTGTGTGTGTGTGGGGGGGGGAGGTTGGGACAAGATCACACAAATCATCCTGCCCAAAAAATCTTCATTTCCTCCTAATTAAAAAACTAAAAAATCACTTAGGCCTGCTCTTCTATTTTTCCCATTTCTCATTTCCCTACCTCTTCACTCTTTGCATTCACTTTTCTTTTCACTTAGCATTTAGTAATTCTGGTGCATTTATTTTATATCCAATCATTTTCCATCTCATAATAGTATTTTCCTTTTGCATTTTTCATCCCATTTACTTTTTCCTTCCAGTATTTAACAGACATTCCTTTCCCATTATAAATTGGATGAAACACTCTTTTTCCTATTTGATCTATTACTTCAAAATAAGTATAATTGCTAGTGGGGAAGGGAATGGGAGAAAGTGGAATTCTGAAGAAAAGATAGAATTTGTAGAGTAAAAAAGGGAAAATGTCTAAAAAAATTAGTAAGAAACTCAAGCTCTCATTATAAAAGTCATAGAATTGGGTAAAAAAGTATGACAAACTTACAGTATCTTGAAATGTACATTAGTACGATTCAGTGACCAAAGTATCCAGTAGAAATGCAACAGGCCACAGGTAGCTCAGTCTATGATTTCTGGCCAAATGCCACTGGGTAGACCACAGGAAGCACAACCTCTAGTTTTTCTTTTTATTGCCAGAACTCAAAAGCTGACTTCCTATTCTTTAGAGTCAGTTATAATCTTTGATTGGAATATGTGCTACATAAGGCAAATCTTGTCATTTTGACCAGCATGGTTGGTAAATTTAGCCTGAAATCTTCTAATTTTGCTTCAATTTATATTCTAATTGTCAGGTAATAAATCCATGTTCTCTTTCTTCCTATGTTCTTCAACTATTTTCTGTAGTTTTTCAAGTCTCTCAGTAATTTTAGGATGCTGTTGCATCTTTGTTTCATTGCCATCTTCATCATAATATGACATGCCTTGACCACCATGTAGAGCTCGCAGCACTTTATTCAACTGTAGCCTCTTTTTCATGTAATCAACCCCGCCCATTGCGGCTTCCAAGTCAGTTGTAGCAGACATCTTATCTGCTAAAAATTCTTCCTTGTGTTGAATCTCCTTGGTGACATGCTTGTATCCTAGGTAACTGAGCCTCAGTATGCACACTTTAAGAATTACATCAACTAATAGAGGCAAAGCAACTAGTCTAGGTGTAAGAGATGCTAACTTATATGTAGCAAAAAGCCATGTAGGAGAAAGAAATATATATGCAGCCTTGTACTCTGGGGACTGTAGATGAGCTATTTCATGTCCAATAGTAAATGCAATATTCCCAGAATTAGAGATAAGGGAGTCTCTCATTTGAGATCCCATTTCAGATTCCCATTTTATCGTCCTTCCTTTAAAATTAACAGGCGAATTCATAACATCTTCAGCTGTCTCAAACGCAAACCAACCAGGAATCCCTACAACTGCTCCATTAGGAAACGAAGTCGAACCAGCGCTGAATCCACTGAACCCTTTATTCACGAAAAGAGTGACTCGTTCAGGATGTTTTAGGTTCATTTTTCGAGCTCTCTCTTCGAAATGTTCTCGACACTTTTCTGACACTTTTTCTCCTTCAGAACCGAATGCACTTTGACAAATTTTTACAGGAAAAGCATGTGGAACGGTGTTGTAAAGAAAGAGTCCTCCGACTCCTATGCCGACTGATAAACGCACAAACCGGACAGCTATTCTGCTCGCCAAATCAAACGCCATTTTTAGATATTGCAATACACGTGCATCCAAGATGGCGTCCGAATCCTGGTTCACTTTTAATGTTGGGTTTCCTGTGAAGTTGCACCACAGGGAACCCACCTCTTCCAATCATTTAGATCAAATGGGCACATGGGTAAGGTTCTGTATTATCTATATTCGTAGATTTAACTCCATTATTATAAAGTAGTAGTTTTTACTTCTTTGTTTTCTAAATTGTCAATTCTATTGAGTTTTTTTACCTGTTTATTCAAATAAGACCTTGGTTTGTAAACTTTGTGGATCAGATAAATATGCATTAATATGCATTGTGCATTACTATAATTCTTGAAAATCGCTTTCTTCGAGAATTCAAAGCAATGCTCGAGAGTTGCAACAATATCCTATGCATGTAATAGTAAATATGGGCCTTA
>JAAAQI020041120.1:0-35612 GCA_011800005.2 Stichodactyla mertensii | reverse complement strand
CTGGACGCCATATTGAAAAAATGTTTGCATTGCAACCGGAAGAGATTGGAACGAGCCTTCGACCAATGAGAGTTCGTATAAGAATTGATCCGGGCGAGAGCCAATCAGAAATCGCTTCTTATTTCGGGTCACAGAGACGGTTATTATGGGTAAACACCCGTCTGCACGTAGGCTAGTATTTGTTGGAAAGAGAAATGTTGCATGTATTAATTTGTTATATGGAATGAAAAACCCTAGCTACATGGTGTGCATTTTAGTGCCCTAAAAATATCATGTAAGAGCATCCTGATTGAATGGCTAGTCTTTTGCAGTAGGATTGATTTAGCAAATGTCAGTAGTTCTATATCTGACATGCTGGTTGAGTGTTCTGGGACTTCCAGACATGAGATGTTATAATAGCATTTTCGTTTTTATAGACCATTAATCTGAGTAGGAGTGATGGCGTTGTCTCCTCGTTTCTTTTATTTCATTTCTCCTATAATGGGTTTGCTTATTATCTGAAGAGTATTATTGCCTTTTTGCTTTGTATCGACTGTTGACCAAGTATTTCTTCTTCAAATGGGATTCATCATCTGAACTTGAATCAAACCTTTGTTTAGAAACTTCAGCCTTGGAGCCAGATTTTCTAACATTTCTTGACTCTGATTCACTGTCTGTTGTTGAGTCATGCCTTCTCCTTTTAGACTTGTGTTTAGTGCTTTGAATATCATCATCTTCTGAACACCACCACCTGGATCTGTCTCTGTGATAGCTCATTTTTACTTTTCTATTGCAATCATCAGAATCCGAAGTGCTGTCATGTCTTTTAAATCTTTTACTTGACTTGCTCTTCTTTTTCTTTTTCTTTCGTTTTTCTTTCTTGTCTTTCTTTCTATCCTTCTTACTTTCTTTTGAATTTGAATCTTCCTGGTCAGTTTTGTCTGCTTGTCTGTTGGTATCCTTGGATACCTATGGTTGATTAAAGCATGAAATGTAGTTAACTGACAGCCTTTCTGGGACAAGAGGTGAAAATAACTTGTTAGCTAAGGCATTTACAAGGATATTTTCATCTTAAAGGCAACATTAAACCTATCTTGATATTATCATGAGAATATAGTATTATCTTGGTGCTCCAAGCTGTTCCTGCGCAATAAGCTAGACTTCTTACCTCACAGCCCATGGCAGACATAGTTTCTTTGGTCATTGTTGAATCCATTAAACTGGCCCTGGTACTGGAAAACAAAATCAGGAGAAAAGGTGTCTACTTACAGCAGCCTTTAACCATGACATACTCTAAAGGTATTTGATTTTATGTAACATAAAATGGGTAAAACCTTTACAGCATGAATCCTAAATGTGTAACACTTTAAAATAAATGTATTTGCAGGCTGTTAAGTGCAGCTAAAACAACTAGCTTTTCCTGCCTTATTTGATATAAACCAATTTTATATTTATTAATATGTAGGTTTAATGTACAAACACCTGTTCATAATTGTATGCAAATACATTAAAAATGGTCATACATTTGGGATTTGCATTGTAAAACGTCGAAACAATTATTGATGTCACAGAAACTTTATCTTTCGATTGTATACAGTGCAACAAATAGCACATATCATTCAGGCAGAACAGTGAGACCAAATCAACAAACCTCTAGCAATCTTTGTATTTCTTTGTGTAGTTCATGCATGAGTGAATTCTTAGTTAGTCAATAACTAAATACTAAGAGTGATCCTTTAATCCTTTAATCCTTTAATAAAAATACTCCTAAAACAGTATAAACTATACTAGGAGGACAGTACAACTTAAAATCAAAGAAAAACAATAATAAAAAATTTAAAATAATAATTAAGAATAAATAATAAATAAAATATTAAGATATTAAATATAGTACACATAAATACAAACTATACATATACTCATAAATAACAATAAACAGTAAAAATATACAGCCTTGTTCAAAAGGCCTGGACCGGTGACTACAATACGGTGATTGCAATAAAACCTGTGAAGCAAAATCTAATGGTCAATGACTAAGTCAAATTCCAACAAAAGAAAACAAATAGAATTAGTGTCTACTAATCTCTATTAGACTAAAAACTATTTCACCAATTTATTGCAATCACTCTATTATGCTCTAAATAGTTAGTAATTGTTTCAAAAATACATGGTGTACACTTTATAGTTGCTGTAAATCATAGCAATCATCTTAAAAATTTGTCTGACAGGTTTGATGATAAAGGTGGGAAGATGATAATCAAACCATTGGAGTCCACAGAAGAACTGAGTAGTAAGTCACTGCTGGACGCAATAAATAAATAGATGTGATCAGATCTGTGGTAGTTTACCTTCCAAATCCCATTCCTTCAATTCTTTCTATGTTCTTGTCATCTCGTTCTGTCTGTCCCTTTCTGCAAACCTCTTCAAGTTCCTAACAACATTTATTACAGAGAAATTAAAAGTTTATAAGCTTATGGAGATTCTCAAAATTATGTGAACTGGAATGTTTTCACCTGTCAGTTTGAATTTGGTTTTTCTAGTAATTTTACTACTGTAAATAATTGTTTGACAGCAGTGGAAAGCCAAATTCCAACTTATGCTTCAAACTAATCAAGATTATATGATCTTATATTTGTGTCTTGTTTATAGAGTTAATCGTTCAGTTTGGATTCCCAATTGTAAAAGAAAAATAGTTTCATGGTAGCACTGATGTGTACCTGCTTTGTCAGCTGTGTTGGTGCTCTCTTGACTGGAGCTTTTCCTCTGTTCAGAACAATAAATGGAAGAAGGTAAGCAGCTGTGTGCATGTTTTAAATATAAGCAAGCATATGTATAACTGTATTTTGAGGGGAATAAAAAAATTTATTTCAATCCTTGATGTATTATGTAAGGAGAGGTAGGAATAGCCTCCTGCACAGGTGTCTCACATTCCTGTGTCAATAAAAACTAGGGTGACCTGTGTGGTTAATAAAGTGGTTAGGACGAGCTTACTGTGAGGGAGATTGAATTCTTTATGAGCAGCCAACATGTGTTGCCTGACAAATGGGTGAAAATCAGTTGTCATTACAACTCTGAGAAAGGGGGAAAGTGAGAGAGAACAGACACATCTTTTTCCTTCCTTTCTTCCACCCAACCCCCTCTCTCCCATGCTTGCAACAGGAAGCCAAGTTATAAAGAGACAGGCACCTATAATAATATACATGTGGTATGATATTTTCATTTTGTAGCAATAGTTTAGCTTACAATGCTGCCGCCATGGCCTCTTCCTCCATCCTTCGGATTGCCTCTTTTTCCTGTATTCATTGAAACAAATGCAGTTATGATTCAGGAATGCCCTAATAGCATTAATAATAAAAATTAAAAAATTAGCCTCCTCTTTATTTATACTCACATTTTTGGAGTAGCAAAACATGCTAATATCTCCAAGTCTACTCAAACACACTATATTCTGCTCACACGCACTATATTCTTTGCACACGCACTACATTCTTTGCACACAACACTCAACTCGCATGTTGATTTGATGGAGGGAGGAAAACCAGGGAACCCAGAGAAAAACCCTCGTGGCAAGGGAGAGAACAACACATCTAACAAACTCTACTCACATGTGACATCCGCAGAGCTCAAACCAGTGACACGACCTGACACAGTGGTGAGAGGAGAATGTTTTACCCCTACACCACCCATAGCCTCCTTTGTGTGGCTGATGCCATCAAATTCAAAATCTGATGCAAATGGACACCTAACTAAAATCCTCGTACATAAATGACATGCAGTTAAAACAGATCAAGGTCACTTTTGGTCAGAACTCATACTTACTGCTTCTTTAGAAGATGATGAACTTTTCTTATCTCGAGAAAACCTTTATGTAAAACAAACAAACATGCATTCAGAACCAAAACATTACAAATTAAAAATTTCTGTTTATTAATGAGACTACTAAAGGTCGTTAAAAATTTACCACTGAAGATCTTTGTTTTTCTGCCATCTTCCGACAGGGGCCATCAGAGAGTGTCCTATGTAGATTGAATATAATTTAATCAACACACAACACTGATAGAGTGATAGATAACTTAAACCGTGAAACAGAAACCAATAGTTAAAGTCAAATAGGCAAATAGACAAGGAAGAAAACAATGAAATTCGTGTTTACCAATCTCTACTACACTAATAACTATTTCAGGGGTTAAGTGCTATCACTCTATACTAAAGATAACTTGTCTATCAATTAAAGCTGAATTTAATATCCAACTAACCGAGATAATTCTCTCTGTGTTTGTCTGCTTTTACAGATTCCCACTCAAATTGATCAGCTCCACCTCGAACTCCTCCTCTTGACGGATGGTACATTGTGAAAGCGTTTTTACTCTCAAAATACCACTAGAAGACGACAAAATTACGATTCTCTGATCACCAAGCTGCACTTCACTTTTTGTCCGCCATCTTGGACGCGAGCTTACGAAAGTCCTGGTTACTACCAAAGGAAGCCCAAATACAATACCACAGGTAGCCCAAGGCGATTTCCGGGTCAACTCATGAATAAATAGATAAAATGGGAAACAAAGGAAAAAAGAGAACTAAAAGGTAAGACGAAATAACTAATATAGGAAGTTAAGAATTAAAACAAAAGCAATAGACCATAATAGTTTACCAAGCACTTGACCTTGGTTCAGAAATCTTAACGTCAATTATTCTAAGCCAATCACAAAAGTGGTTATTCAAGGACATTTCGCCTTGAAATTAATTTTTTATGATATTTCAAAGTCTGTGATTTGTGTTAAGCCACAGTGTGGTGTGGAGGAAAAATTAAATTCGAGATCTAGAAACTAGTTTAAAAACTCGGTTAGCACTTGAGACTCATAATTTTGTCTAGATTTACTGATCAGCTCACAAAGCTACGTCATGAGTGGGAGAAATTGGCAAAAACGCCTTCAGTTTTAAGCTACTTCATACACCTCATATAAACCCGACAATCTCTTTCATAACAAATTCTAGACATCCGCTCTTTTATCGGCTTCAGTACCTTTATTATGGAATCGGAGGTTTTTACAATTTCATGAATTAATGAACGCTTTAAAGCTCGCACAGTAGTTGGCTGTACTGAAACAGGTCTGAGTTAGCCGACACTGTTTGAGTCATTGTCTTGGCATTCGAGCAAAGTTTAGCTGTTAGTTAAGTGAGTGTTGTTGTAGTGCTTTAAAAACGTTTCTCATAAATGTGTAAGTGAAACTTATCCACTTCGTTGTATTTTTTTACAAGTTTCTCGATGAGAAAACTGAATGGCCAAAACAGCGAATGTTTTTGTTCGTTCCCAGTGGTATATCTTATTTTACTGCATGTCGTATGACGTCCACAAGCGTCTCGAGGTGCATGACTTTAAGGCCAATCACAGTTGGAAATGTCCCCTAATTAGAGCATATTCGTATTTTACGTCTTTTAAAAGCCCTCTCTGGGTAAATTAACGTCAATAAGTCGTGCCAAAAGAACCAAACAGCCCTGTAACTGAAGAGACAAAACTGCATCACTGTTGGCAGTCCTTGTTGAGCAAAAAAAAAAAAAAAAAAAAAACTCAGTGATCTGTGATCAATTTAATACTAGAATTCGGTACGTTCGTTGATTGATTTCTATCTAAATCCAGATTTTCCTACCTGAGACTTGACCCAGAATTTGCGCAATATATAAGGCTGACGAAGTGATAAAATCTTCGACTGTCGTCACACAACTCTGATTATTTATCCGGAGTTCCTCTCAGTATGCAATAATTTTAACGAATATTTTCAGTGATGAAAATAAATTAAAAAGATATACAAAGACGACAGCATACTTTTGTTCCAGAAAAATAAAAACACAAATTCGCTAAATAAATCGAAAAACTCCTTTCAGTTTTTTTAGTTCATTCCCTTTATTCCCTGGATCTCTGTTACAGTTTGAACTAAAGATGCATTTTGAATCCCATAACTGAATACAAGAGAGAAGGAACTTGGCTGAATATGAAAGCAAACTCATCAGTTTTTAAAATGAAGTCTTAAAAGTTCTTTCATCTAATTGATTCCCGAGTAAGTGACAAAAATTGTTTATTTGGGTCAAAACATGAGAAATCAAATCCAAATATTTCAATTAAAATTCCCTTCTTACGTCATCAAAAGACAGCTAAGCCAAAGAACTGTTTGACTTGCGTCACTTAGAAATTAAACTGGCGGTAGCGAGGAATGAAATAATTTTACGATCAAAGTGGAAAATACGATTATGTGCTTGAATAATAACCGTAGGTAGGTGCGTACTAATGACTAGTGAAAACCATTTAAGATAAAGTGGGTTTATAATTTATGGCTACGGTAAGCTTCGCATTCCCATGCGTGGGAGAATCAATTTGTGTGAAAAAGCTGCTCAATTTTTGAAAATTGGAATGTGGATTTTCAGCTGGTGTTAATTTCTAACACAGTTCGGTAGTGGGAATTGTAAAAAAAAACCTGTACATATAATAACTGAAAAATATTGCAACGAAACAACCCACGTGACACCTCCACTTCTGTCGAAACTCTCTGCCGGAACGGCTTCAACGGTCTTAATTAAAAAAAAAAGAATATTCGAATATTATTTCTCTCTCTCTCTCTCTCTCTCTCTCTCTCTCTCTCTCTCTTTCTTTCTTTCTCTCTTTCTTTCTTTCTTTTTCTGAGAAGTAGAATTCCATTAGGTGCTTGCCTTTGTAGTTGATTCATTTCCCTGTGGAGAGCAAAGGTTTTCCTTTTGATTTACAATTAATTGACATTAATCGATCTATACATGGATCACGAACTTTAAAGACAAGCTTTGCTGCACGTTTAAACCTCAGATACAAAGGCATTGGTATAAAAATCAAGAAAAATAAAATTTTAAATTTTAAACTGACGTTTATACACACTCAACGCGATAATCCTACTTATGGACACTGAATGTCGAAACGTTTCTTACGTTTCCTACATTTCAAGGATAAATCTAAGGAAGGCTGGTAACTAGCACCGAAGTGAGACTACCACCTGTTTTGTCACTAGTAAATTTATTGATACTTGATTCTCTTCCTATAGAAAAAAAGTTTTACGTGCCAGCAGGCGTTTTGAAGGCCGGGAATAAAGAAAAGAAATGTATTGCCAGAACATAACGTGGTTGACTGTTTCAGCACTAACTAAAGAAAAACTAAATAAAGGCTTTACAATAACTAATGTCCAAATGACCGATTATTCACTCTATATATATCTTAGGATTACCTTTTTAATCGAATTAAAACTGACGTAAATACAGAAAAGACGCTTTCGAATATAAATATTCGGAAGAGAATTATTCAAGAACCTTCAGGATGTCGAAGTACTGCGAAGGAAAGTGATATTTTCATTTTGCTTATGCGGTGAAAGGAAAATGCTTCGTCTATTTCTGAAACGAAAAACGTAAACTTCCCCATGGGTTGGGTGGCTTCCCGACATGTTTCTTGTCACGCTTGCATGTTTGCTTTTTCTTCTTTCATATTTGACGGTAGACGCCTTAAGTATTTTCTGTTGAAGGTATTTGTAACTCTATTTTGGTCTGTGACCAAGGATCTATGCCAACCTGAAAGAGTGACTTCATTTCATTCATGAAAACATGAGTTCTCAACTTTTATTAGCGACCGGAAACTCATGGGGCGTTTCAACAAGCGTTTCTGAAACTCCGAGCTCTGATTGGTTGTGATTTTATTAAAACAATAGGGTTCCTTTGTCAGGTCTATTTTAATGGTATTCCATGGCAACGCTGGGTCACGCCATAATAACCAGCGACAACATGGATAAACATTAGTCACACAACAGATGCGGTGAAATCACCATGTCCAACCACCTGCTTTGGCATTTCGTGTTGTAAGGCGTCGTGAGAACATAAAGGGAGACATTCGCTTATATCAAGGCCGCAAACCTGAACCCGTTTCGCCGGTTGCTTCCCCATTTGAGTTGTTGTTGCTCAAGTTAAAGAATGGGGGCTACGTTATCTGTAAACCGAAAAAGCCTTTTTCGCGACTGCAGCTTTTGGAACGTGAAGACCAGAGAACAAGCCAAGAGTTTTTACTGCAAATGTTGTTATAATGTCAGTGACGGCAATGGAAAAGAGAAAAAACTGAGTGGGCTAACTTCCTGTGATAGTCTTACAGCATATTTGCAAAAATGCGCCAGTGTTGGAAAGAAAAAGATGAGATCGAAGATCGAACCAGCACCTGGTAAAAAACCGAAAGATGTCGAAGGAAAAGAGAAAAGTGAAGAAGCACGCTTGGAAAGCGTCCCCAAAGAAATTATTCCTACCAAAACAAAGCAGGAAGAGACTGAGAATTCATCAGTAACTCTAAACAAACCAATCGTACCTACTAAACCCCAACAAAGACCAAGCACCTCGTCATTTACACTCAGTAGCGATGCGCTGAGGTGTATTGGGAATTTCGTAAAAAGTCACTGCAAAAATCTATCGCGTTTACGAGCTTCTGAAGTGGTATTGTGGCTGCGCGGAGTTGACAGGGCGTTGCTGATACAGGGCTGGCAAGATCAAGCATTTCTTACACCTCCAAACCTGGTCTTCCTCTTTATGTTACTCAAAGAGTCTTTAAAAGAAAAGTGCACAAGCATAACTCAGCTGCGGGCCGAAGTTTTAACCTGCTTGTACATGGCTTACACCTACAGCGGCCCAGAAATTAGCTATCCTCTCAAACCTTTCCTTGTAGACGGTGACAGGGAAGCATTTTGGGATCGATGTATGTATATCATAAACAATCTTAGCGGTAAAATGCTGCAAACGAACAGAGACCCTAAGTATTTTGGTGAACTTTTAGTAGACCTTAAATGTTATAATTCTGTTGTTGACAGAAGAGACGGATAGAATGTGGAAGAATTCCCAAGTGATATAATGCCATACGGTTGTACGTACATTATCTGTCGCTTCTATTCTGACACCAAACCAAGTGAGCCCAAAAATCAAACCTTCCTACGTCCTCAGAGCTTCCAAGCGACTTCGATCTTTTAATGATAAATTCAAGCGCCGTATTCATCTATAAATTTTGAGGATTAAACTAACTCGCAGAGCTGGAGTCGCTTTTTTCTCCCGAATATTCAAAGGCCGGAAAGTCCATGCTTTCACAGGTGAAGCTGTCCGACTCATTTTATGTAAACTAAGCGATGAAGAAGTAAAGGGCACACAAATGAACTTGCAGTCAAATTATGAACTTGGTAAACAGATTGAAATCTCTTGTAAGAAATTTCTAGTGATCTAATGAATTAGAGAAATATTAAATAGTATTGATGTTTTTATTTTATTTAACGTAGCTTTAATCTTGATCAAGAAGTGAAATGCACGTTGATTCTGAGAAAGCGATATTAAAATAGAATCCTTAAAAGGTATTCCCAAAGAATTTGGAGGAAAATTCTTTAATTGAAAGAAACCTGTGAAAATAGTTTATTGATTTCTTTACTTCGCGAGACCAAAGACCACATGTTAAATGCAAATTTCTTTTTTCATGCTTTAAAAGGAAAGTACAGCGATGTCTATTCAGATCTGTAAAAACAACATCTGGCTCTTTGACATTTCAGCCCTGTGCTCTGTCTAGAAAGAAAAACCCTATAAATAAATGAAAATTCGTTTGAAATAAAGCAATAGTTTTGTTTTCTTTCTGGTAAACATAATCCTTTACCAGTAGAATTTCATCAATCGTTACTGGGGAATTTCGTCAAGAATTCCGGCTTGTCAAAAAGCGAAATCCTTCTACATTTATGTATGGAAATAATCCAAATTCATTCCGTCTTGTTTCTATCCGCTTTTAGCAAAGGTGTCTGGTTTCCCAGCAAAAATTAGGTTTAGATTTTAAGGCGGTAAGCAATTCAGCAAGCACGTTAACGCTACCGGGAATGAAATATGAAAAGGAAAAAATGTTGCACATCCAACATCTTAGATTCCACGTCTCATCACGATGGTGACTCTTGGTCGGTAGAGCCGAACTTTATTGCCTTTGAGCAAGAAGATCATCGGCAGGAAGGCAGACAGGAAAAGAACCTATACATCTTTTTTTTATTTGCCAAATGAAAAAATAAGCCATGAGAGATAAATTGTATTTTCATTATATTTTTAACAAAAGGTTGCTTGATCTCTTCGTGAGTCGAGTGAAACGAAGATAAAAACCGGCCGTGGAGTACGGCTGAACTTGGGGCCATTAAAGATATCGTTGTAAACACATCCCTTTTAAAAATTAGTTTTTACAAAAGGGCTGAAAAGGATACTTTAGGTTTTTTCAAATGAAGATATTTCATCGTTTTTATGGAAAGTGAGAGAGCAGTGAGCATTGGAAAATAAGAATGAAATCGCAGTACAAATTTTATTCGTTAATTAAAGAAATTTTTCTGAAGCTGTCGGCAGTCTTACTGCTTTTTATTTTATTTTATTTTTTTTAATTTTTTAAAAAATTTTTATTTATTTTTATTCCAAAAACGTGAGTGCGTTTTTCTTTGCCTAAACTAAGCCTGATATTTACGAAAACGTGAGTGTTAGTTAAAACATTCGCAATGTTTTGTCGCAATAAGTCAATTAACTTGCGATCATGATCGAAAACTTAACTTCCCAGCTCAAAAAAGACGGGTTGTGCATTGCTGTCGATGCTAGGAGCAAGATGAAAAGAATATTTTCGCTCAGTTTTGAGTTACTGTCATGTCATTTTAGTCTTGTGGCTGATGCGGCCTGTTGTGGTCAAGTGGACCTGACTCGCACGTAGCTCTTCAAGCAAGGGCAGAAATAGTTTGTCATTTCCATTCACTGATTTCCTATCACCCTCAATAACCCAAAACTATCTTAGAATCTTCTTTTGGAAAAATTTTCACCTTGAAGCAGCAAGTGCGGGTTTAAAACAGAGAATTTCCCATGTTTAATCTCACATTTTTCCACACATCAGTCAGAGCTATCTTTACATTTCGTGTTGTTGACAAGCCGGTGTTTGGCTTGCAAGAAGCGTCAGTGATGTTTCAATTGAAAATTGTTGCATTGTTTGCAAACAATTACTTCATTCAAAAATAACCATGACTCAGTCTTTAAGAAATTTATCTTTCTTGTAATAAATATATTTTTTCGGCGTGTCGAGAAAAACTAACGGGGAAACCTGTTAACAGCCGATTTTGATATCGAAATTCTATAACTTCTTGTTTGAAATTTTCCTATGGGGATTCTTTCTATTTTTCGAATTGAAAACTCGAAGGAAATATTTGTTTAATATAACTCGGTTACTTTAAGGAACACTGTGGAAATGTTGAACCAATGAAGAGAAAATTCTTTGCGTCAAATTAAATTTATTAAATGACAAAAATGGCTAACATTTTTAAAAGATATTCACTTATAGATAAAGAGTACACGAAGGCGTAGGGAAAAGTGGATTGGAGGAAAATATTTGTTATTTTGTTTTGAACAATGATGTGAAATTTTTAGAGATAAAGTATAAGGAAAATAGGAAGAAGTCGCTGCTACTTTGCATTCGATGTAAAAGATTAGCTAGACTTCTTTTTCGAGGCAAAAAAAAAAAAAAAAAAAAAAAGGACGACTTCCCTCGTATTGTCTCGCAGGATGGGAGGATATGAAAGAAAAAATGACATTTTTATTGCCGCGAGCTTTAGATAGTGATAAAGTCGGATATCCTTCAGCGTGAAAGTGAAAAATCAAACAAACCATCTCGAGTAGGAGTCTTCCTTGATCAACCCGAAACGGAAAACTGTTTTGAAACCAATAACACTTTCTGATGAGAAGAACTAATCAGCAAAAACACTGAATCTCTGATTGCGAGTACCTCTGATGCACGGAAGGGCCTCTGTAACACGGACAGATCTTTATTGCGGGCACTTGTTATGCGACCACCTCTGTAAGTCGGACACTTATATAACGCGGAAACCTCCGGGATGCGGACTCTTTTAATCGGAAAAACTTCTGTAATTCACAGACAATACAAACACTTTTAGTGTACTAATTCAAAAACCTGTAATGCGTAAATTTCCATAATACGAAAACCCTTGCAATGCGGACACTTCTAATGCGAAAATCTCTGTAATGCGGACATTTCTATATTACGAAAAGCTCTAAAAAGCCGACATTTCTGTCATACGAAAACCTCTATAATGCGGACATTTCTATAATACGAAAACCTCTGTAATGCGAACAGCTATATTACCTATTATATTACCTGTTCATGGAACGTTATCGTAAAGCAAGATGGATGATATAGGTCATACTAACACCAAGTTGCCTATGGCTATTAATCGTTTCGGAAAGCTAATGCAAATGACAATCAAGAGAGCCAAAAAATGGCTTCTCTTTTGGCTAGCGTCAGCACTTAATGACTCAATATGAATCAGGTTATATTAGAGTGATATTAAATATTTATGTAGACCTACTCTTCACTCGGGTTTTGGAATGGCTGACCTATATCTGACCTACTATACGTACCTGGGCGACACCTTTTTTGAAATTTGGGTGCATTAATTAAAGTAACATTCTAGCTATCTTTTACTCGATTGGTCTTCGAAAAAGGAATCAAGTTATTATTAATAAAACTGTAAAACAGCTCCATTTGCACTGTTGCCGAAACATCACTGATTATCAAAAAGAAAAACCTCAAAAACTGTGTAGTTGTTAGAACCATGGTTTCTGTACTAAAAAAGCAACTATTAAGAAAATCCAAGTCGTTATACCATCGCTATATTTTGCGATAGACAATATTAAATTTCAAATACTTTTTCTATATGTGTCAAAGATCTAACATGATAAATAAAAACCTTAATTAAGATCCTAAGAATTAGGTCCAAAAATATTAACAAAACCTCTCGAGACTAGCTTGATTATGATCGCATGAAAGATCTCAGATCTCATCAACAAAAAATACAATAGAAGTTCGTGTTTATTGTGTTTTTGATATCCTAGTCTTTAGACAGCTGTCTTATCGTTTTTGTGGGTTTTATTCTTACGAAAGAATATTGTAATTTTGAAGATTACTCTACTGTTTGCATTATGTGTTACAATAAAGTGTGCTGATTATAGGCAATACTCTGTGTGCATGTTACGCCAGCACAATAATTGACCAAAGGAATTTTACTTTGAAAGCAAACACAGTTCTTTTAACCAGGAGATTACTCTACTGTTTTATTATGTATTCCAATACAGTGTGCTGATAAAAGACAATGCGTTTGTACTCTGTGTGCATATTAAGCCAGCACAATAATTGATCAAGGGAATATTACTTTGAAAACAAACACAGTTCTTTTAACCTTAATTTTGATTTCCATGAGTCTCTAATTGATTTCGGAACTTACGTAAACTAAAAGAACAAATGAAAATCATGCTCAGTCCTTCACTGTTGGCATTTATTATCATGACATTCTTACTACAAAACTCGTTTTGAAAAACTGAAATTGAGTTATTGTTTGCAGATTAAATTGTGGGGAATCTTCTGGTATTTGTAATGAATTTCAGTTAGCAGGAAATAGAGAGCAAAATAACTATTGAAAATCGTTTTGAAACTGAACCGAATGTTTTATTGTCACTGAGTTCGTCCACATTTGCTTGTGCACGGGAAATTGTATTAAAAAAAAAACCCATTCCTTTCTGAAGTGTTTCAAAATTGGAAACCCTTCAGCCATAAGACTGAATGAAAATACTAAGTAATATTTGTCTATTTGAAGTTTTAAAATAGGGATTTTTTTGGATGGAGAATTCTGCCTATTGAATTGTGGCATGAGGTCGTAATGATATAATAGCAGCCAAAACAAGAATTGTGAAGCTGGCGAAACATTTTCCTGAGGAATATCCTCACATCCATTTTCAATATTCACTGCCGACTAAACAGTGTTTTCAAAGGTAGGTGTAAAAGTAAATGGCTTTAATTAAATGCAAAACCGTAAGCCAAAAGGATTAATAAAAGCCCACTCTCATTTCAAATGTCCATCCAATTTTAGTGCCCTTAAAAAATGGTACTTCCATAGCAAAAGCATTCCAATTAGCACGAAATGTAGGAACCTGGCTATCAGTGAACAACCATCAGCCACAAGTACAACTGAATCAGCTGCAAACAATCTCAAAACAAATTTTGTGGTGATTATTTTCATTATATTAGATGAATTTCTCTGATATTTATACTACTTCTTCTACGATATTTATATTTCTACTGTTGCTAAAAATCAACTCTCGTTTATTTAGCCAAAAATAGCAATCTTATTTATTTTTATAACTATGTTTTTTCTTCATTTCTTTTGTCGTTTTTCTATTCGTATTCATTTTTTCTAACCTCTTTTCCTTGTATTTTCAAAGCATCAAATAATCAGATATTCACTGACTCATGGCATGGCTAGATTGATTCTTGAGTTCCATTTGATATTTGATCTCGAGTATTTCTGTCGGGTTTCAAATCCTTATGAGCAGGGAAAATAGCTTTACACGCAATATAGTTAATTATCCATAATAAGAAACGATGTCTTCGAGTATGGAGGGTTTTTATCTACTAAATGCGTATGGTATGAAAGCAGAAAAAGCTTCATGTGAGAGGACTGCAGTAATGTTTGTTATCGAGAGAAAGCGCGAGAGAGAGGGAGGGAAAAAAAGAATGAAAAAATTATGAAGAAATAAAAACTCGTCCTTCATCTCAAGCACTTAATAGGATCTCATTTTTCTTGGTTTAAAATTGCATTTTCTGCATTTCCCACTTTCTTTTCATTATTTCATTTCTCAGTATTTCTCTTTTTTGGCTCTCGCCTTTTCTTCCCTTCTTTCCTTTTCGTTCTTAGTTTTTATTTCTTCATAATTTGCCCCTCTCTAGATCTTTTTTCTCAACTTTCTTTCTGTCTCAATTTTTCTTTCTCCTTTTCTTTCCTTTCTTCAGTCGATGTCATCATGACTTGAGCTATCAATATACCTATCTCTCTGTTGCGATTAATCCTATTTCAGTATAAGCCAACCTATCTTATTAGTCCACGACGATAAATCATTCATTTTGTGTAGGCGCAAGGCAATAATACCTACACTTAAATAATTCCAACATTCTTTGGGTTTTGACCTTTATTTACCAAAAAAGTAATTATCTCCAACTTTGCTCATTTACTTCTTCCGTTGGTGCCTTTCGTCATGCAGTGGCTATTTTTATTCGGTGTCAAAAAATTGAACAATCATTCCGAATGAGAGTAGCTGAGCTCTAGCAGTCGGTAGAAAGCTCTTTATGTTTCTTAAGCGTCCAATTTACCATGCGTCTTCGTGTACTTTATTTTTGTCACATTTGAGACATTTTTTAGGTATCATGCCTCTTCAAAGGAAAGTACTGCTTAACCATTCACAATAGAAACCACAGCATTTCCAATAAGGTTTAATATCTCAATGTCACGTTCACTTGGGTTCAATTAACTCCTGGACAAGCACAGGATATAGTAAAAGAGGATGCAGTTTTACGAAGACGTTCGCTAAAGAATGATCGATTTTCCTTCTTACTTTGTGAAATCACTCCAGATCTTCCGCTTCCTTTTCACTTTTTCGTTCTTTTTTTCTTTGTGTCGCGTTGTTGCGGTTTCAGAAACATAACGGAAGCTGAAGAACGCGTTGAACAGTGTTGCTAGAATAAACGTTTCGGTTTCAATCAGAAAAGATAATGCAAATTAAGAAGCTCTGAAAAATTAAACAACCATTACAATTACTAACGCTAACAAAACTCGAAAACATCTTATTAAAATACACATCACTGACTGCGAATCAGTTGGTGACTTGTGGTGATATGTAATTCAGAACTTTATTATGAAGGAAACAAACCGTATTAAGGTAGTTGCTACAGCGCATCTTGCTTGCGCAGATATTTTGGAAAATAATTTCAAAACTGGCATAGCTTAAGAAGTACATTTCCACGAAAATATGTCATTTTTCAGCTATTAAGCTTCAAACTAAAACATAATGACAAAGAGGGGTCTTTAAGGGGACTAGATCCCAGTTCCACTCGGCCAAAACACTAAAAATATTGTTTTTTTCCTGGATTTTTCCGTTCGTAGCTCCTTAGTTCAGTGACCCCCCATTTTTTTCTTTTTAAGTTAGGCTAACGTAACCAATCTTTTGGTTTGACAAATAAAAACGCTATGTCTACGTTGTGGAACATCCTCGTTTTTCAACACATTCGCTGTTTTGTACGTAATTTGAAGTGCATAATTTGGTAGAATTTTGATTCTCGAATTTATTTTAAATCATAATTTCAGTTTATCAGATAAATATGACTATCATATAGCCTAGATAAACCTTCGATCTATTCTTAGAAGTGATTTTGGGCTCTTGCAAGGAAGAAACCTACGAATATTAATTATTTTTTGTCTTCATGTTTTTGAGCAAAACTCCACGCGGATTTTTGGAAATACCCTATATATGATCGCTTCTATTTCCAAAACCAACACGATGACCCCAATATTTTTTCCTTTCAGTCGACTTGCCTTCTCAAAATCTTCAAATGACAGGATTTTTAAAAAATTCCACGTATAAACTCTGTCCGGTACTACCTTAATTGAGTGTTTCGTGTTCGGCAAAATTTACTCGCCTCAGGTCGCCTCTACCACAGTGGTCGGAAAGCTACACTGAGAAGTAGGGCCGAGTATCGCAAAAGAGAACTGCATGTATGATACGGTCTTGTTCGAGCTACGGTAAAATACTAAACATGTGCATGCATACTTTGATAAGTACACCGTTGATTATAAAGCGTAAATTGAAGGTATTGCCGCAAGGATCGCATCTTGGACCACTTGATTAAGTACATAATAAATTTCCACCAGAGCCCAGTGGGCAGCTGTTGGTATGGCCATGATTATAAAGCCACGCGGAGCGCTCAGTTGTCAAGTCATGTCATTCATTAAGCATGCAGTCCGTCCCCCGCTAAAAGCCACACGCTAAGTGTTCCTGCCGGTGATGGGATAAGTGTATGAGCACTGAACCCACGCGGCAAGAATATTTTACATCTAATACAAAATACAATACTTAATAGTTAATAGAAATTACAGACTTTCTTAAATAAACGGGAAAGTAGTGGTGAAAAAGAAGAAATACCATGGCGTGTTGAACACTTCAAAAGCCGGCTGGATCTTGAAACGTTGAGCCGATGAAAGTTTAAATAAATTTGACCACAAAATGAAAATAAAGGCAGAAAATTCGTACTTATGGATATGGAAATTACCCAAAGTGGGCAGTTACAATATTACTAGAGTGGTTTTATTTAACCCGTGAAAGAAAGATGGCTATTTACTTTGTACTAGTTGATAAAGAACAAAAGTAAACAGTGGGTTTAGAGTCTACTACTGTTATGCGTACTATTTATTCACGGGTTAAATAAAATCACTCTATCCTTTCCTCGTGTTAATCAGAAACAGTTCCCCCACCCCCACCCTCTCCCTAAAAACCACGGTTCCTTTATCTCATATTAGAATGAGAAACAATCTATGACCAGTCCTTGAGTGCCTCTTTTTTTGTATTAACATGGTAAATGTTCCTCTCTAGGTCTGGCTGGAGGTCTGTTGTTATTAGTCTTGTCATCTTGATAGCCTGGGTTCCACTTGGTCGTTCTTAAACCTGTCAAGTAAAGCAGACTGAACTGCTTTCTAGCATTCCTGAATTGGCCCATCAATGTTCCTTGGTGATCATCAAGGTTTAAAGGTATGAGAAGTCTTAGATTAAATGTGCCTTTTATTCGCAAATGACGCTTTTCTTTTGAATGCCAAAATAGTCTTTACCTTCTTTAGGTAAGGATATCGTAGCTCAATTTGGAGGGCAAAAAAAGAAAAAACAAAAGAAAAAGAAAAGGAAAGGAAAGGAAAGAAAAGAAAAGAAGAGAAAAGAAAAGAAGAGAAAAGAAAGGAAAGGAACATTTTTGCCTAAGAACAGTCCTTGATTCTTAGGAAATTTTGGCAACTATTGTTTATCCTCCAAATCGAACTGTGTTGGGAATTGCTGCAAGAGGTCTATACCCGTAACCTGGATCATTTCTCGCTAATTCAGTCCTGCCTTTCCTGATATAGGCAAACAAGGTGCATTATGGTTTAGCTTCAATACAAACAACACCATATAAGGCATATTGAACAATAGGTGTTTGTACCGATGCTAGACAACAATGCGTCATGTTGCAATCTCAGCAAAGGCCTGTGCTTGTCGGGTACACTATTCGTTACTCTCAGGTTGAAGAATCCAAAAGAAATATGTATAAATATATAGATAGCAAATAGAAAGCGATTTTAATGAACTTTTTGTCCTAAAAATATATAATATTATGTAATGTATACAATATCAGTGACCATGCTGTATTTGATACACTTATTTCAAGAAAGTTAGTCATCAAAAACCTACAAAGCTGGGACAGTGGCGGATCATGGGAAATATACTTAATTAACAAGTAATATCACTTGACACAAATTTTAGTTTTCGAATGGTCACATGAGGTGAAACTGACTGGCAAAAGATTTCAAATCCATTAAAATAGTTATAAAATATGGTAGAAACATATAAAATGTATCTACCCATAATTCTTGTCGGTCTCAGCTTTCTAGGTTTTATAGTGACAAAATTAATTGAAATAAGTATATACAAGCTCGAGCCGCATCGCCACGCACATTGTAAATTGCTTATGATACGTCTAGGCTAGCTAGATCGTGTTTGACTAAAATTTTGAACATACATGTGAATTGGGCTGAGAAAATCAGCTTTAAAGTTTATGCAAATCAGGACGATACTGTATTATATATACAAGCTCCTCCACGCTTATGATTTTCTATTGTTTTGGCCTCATTAATTATTCATGAGTATTGTAATGATAACTAAAGTTAACCTGTTGAGGTATCTGTAGTGCATTTACCAACGTTAGTACACCGTCTTACGCCGTAGAAGCGCTTTAGTTCATTTCTTGGTGTGCATGTGACGTCATAGGCGCCATCTTGGTTAAATTTAAAAAAAGATTTAGTTTTAGGTTTTATATCATCCAACATGGCGGCCTTGTCCTGTATATATCATGGGAAGAAATGCTCACCAAGAATACAAGATCTACTTTACTTTAATTTATTTATAAGTGTTAATACAGAATCATAGAAATAATTACTAACTTAACCAAATATATGATAAATATCTTGGACTGTAAATATATAAACAACAATTAATTAGAGAATCGAACCAAACAGCATTAGAGATATTTGCCACACAGCTAACGACTCGACGATAAAATCATAAATTAGGTTGTTGCTGAGTTTGTTATTTTAAAACCAGAAATTGCTTATTCGCTGTTCCTTTTGAGTTCTATTCTTTATATGTGTTGTTTGCTCATTTGCAGGCTTAAGGAGAGAAAAAAGCTAGTCACGTGATCTGGCGTTATCTGATTGGACCGTTTTTCCCCAGAAATTGGGCCAAATTTTTGACCAGAACGGAGATGTTTCGGTCCTTGAAATCGACGTGTGCAAACTATAGCTAAAAGCACTGGCATTGGTTACTACTGCAGCAAGTGAAGTAAAATAATGAGAGTACACCAAAGTTTTGCATTTTTTCCCATGATTCCAGTTTATAATCCAACATGGCGGCAACATCACGTGACTTATGTTGAAATACTGCTGTACTGTGAAAATGACAGAGATTGGAAAAAGTCAGCGACAGAAAAGGATTCGCTTTTAACTTTCTGATATGGGGGACAACATCTGTTCGTTAAAAGTAGGCGCGTCCTGGCTATTCAAGAACTTTTCTTCGATTTACTGGACTTTGGCCACATCAACACGAAGCCATCGTTGCCAGCTCGTTTGAAATTGGCCTCGGAGTCACTTGAAGCGTTTTGAACCTCAATTAGTTTGCTCTTCTTCCCCAACTGACACTTGAGTTCTTCACTCACTGTGACAGGTACAGTTCTGCCTTGCGATCTACGACAGGATAAGAATAGTAATGAGAAACATTTGGTAAAGAAAACCCAAGACTAAAAAAAATTGAGAGTGAGCTTGCCGCGTTTCATTTCCCGTCAATATTGGCAATTATTTTCTAATATCGTCAGAAATTAAGGATTGTGATTGACGGATATTTGCTCAGTGCAGTGGTACCATGTGACAGATTTTGACCAATGAAAAAATGCAATTTTTATGGCAGGGAAAGACGTTTGCGACAGTTTGCGACGAGGACATTTGAGTATATATATCAGAAGAAACAAGGGCCTTGCACAAGAAACAGTCTCCTGAGCAGCTGCTGTATAGGGTCATCTCTAAGCAGTCTTTCCCCTTACTACCCAAGAAGCATCAGCAAAACCTATCTATATCTGTATCTAGTGCAGGCTTCAAACTCTTTAAAAAGTCCTGATATCTTTTCTTGGAAACGTAGTTGTATCTTAGATTCGGTAATAAGCTATTGACGTCATATACCAGCCAAGTGGATCTTGAAATTCTAGACTTTCTTAGACTTACTGGAAAATTTCGAGGTAGATATTGGCCATCAGTTCGACTACACGGTTGGCCTTTTGTTCGTTATGAAGACAAACCACGAGGTCATTGCCGTCATTTAGCTGGATTACAATCAACTGGTCCTTTCCTGTGGACACGATGACACCGGTGACCTGTAACAAAAAGAAAAGACATGAAAATAGTGAATGGATAGTTGGCTGATGACATTCATCATAAGTGATTTGCAAGTTATGGTTCCGACTCAAACAATTCTTCGTTTGTACGTCACGTCATCGCGGCCATGTTGGTGTTTTTTAACAAAATGTTTCTCATTAGGTCCTTTTATCTGTACCACCAACATGGCCGCCATGCCTTTGCCTTCTGATTTACTTGGGAATGGTTGTAAACCAGCAATAGCCAACCAATCACTGCGCATTGATTTTCCCAGTGGAATAATCTTGTCCCACAAAACACCATCAAAAACTTCTTGTTTTACATAGGTTTCTAGCATTACATTAATTTCATGCTCATATTTCCGCCAAAAGTTAAAAATCCCGACAAAACGTACAAATCGATCAGTTTGCGATCAGAATCTCAGCAGTTTTCCAGCAGACTTTGTTTGGTGCGTGGGACGCGAAAAGCAGTGGTCGTAGGACGATCAGTGTTTGCTACAAAGGCCTTTTTTGAGATAGACAGACAGAGTGCATTGTGGCCTAGAAACGGCCTCATCGGAGTTTGAAATCATTAACTAAAGTTAAGAAAACTGGTGGATACGATTAATGGTTTCCATTATGTTTGCAGTCATGGAACAAAAGCTTAGGTGGCGGCCATGTTGGATCACACGGTGATATAGACGTCAATTTTGGACGTCACACGTGTGAATAAAACGTTTTTTTGTTGGTCAACTGTAGCGCTTTTGTACTTACCTTTTCGAGAGGAATTCTTCGCATAATTTTGTATTTGCCAGCGTCCAGTTTAAAGATGAATTCCTCGGTAAGAACAATGATTCTATCCTGTACCTTGTTGTGCTTGTTGATCTGAAATAATTAGAAGACAATAGTCTCGTTTTTTTTGTTTGTTCGTTTGTTTTTTGTTTGTTTGTTTTTGTTTTTGTTTTTGGGTGGGGATGCTCGATATGCTACTATACGACAGGAAAGATCAATAACTGACCTTCTTTGCGAACGATGAGAAATGTACAACATGAGCCGACGGTGGCAAAGCTTTCTGGTACAAGGCACGATCACATCCCTCATTAGACTGAAAGATTAAATAAAAAGTTTGAATAATTAACTAAGATATAGCAAGTGGAAAAGATGGTGACGGTGATTTCAGTGAAATTTCAATACCCTAAATTTCAATTTAGGGTACCGTAAGGTAAGTGGGTTTTTTTATTCATTGTCGACGAGGCTGTCCCAAATGAAAACCATTGGATTTTGCTTTCCATGGTAACCACCGAAACCTTTGCCAGATCAAAATGAGCGGTGGATACAATAGGCATAAAAATGCGCAAATAAACTGGGAGATTATTGATATAAAATACACACCATAGATAAGTAGTCGCCATGCCATCTTTGTCGATAACCCCATGACTTTCTCTGTTTGTTCAAGCAGCTGTGGGCAGAGCACTTCAACATCATCTCGTCCATCTGGTCTTCAGGGATGGTAGAAACCAGTTTGTATGCCCACCACCTAATCAATGAAAACAGCCGATAAACTATGAATATGACCCACATTAACTATCAGTGTACGTCAACCTTGAGGATAGGCACTGATACGTGGTCACGAGAGGTTCTCTCTCAGTTGTTGGTTAGCATAACAGTGACATCCGAAAATAGAAATTTAGGGGCCGGAATACCTGACTGATCATTTTCCGGTTTTTTTCTTTCCCCTTCTGAACCCAAAATGGGCCGAATCCACTTGGGCGTATTTGTTTTCCCTTTCAGACCACGCGTCATTCCCTTGGGTATTGTTTGTTTGTTTCTCGGTAGCGCTTGAGAAGATGCATTAATATGGATCAGCTGCAAACACTGAATCATATTGTCAAGGGATTGACACTTGGTCTGAAATTACACCCAAGTAGATTTGGTGTCTTGGAAAAAGGAATCCGTGTAACTGTATTGTGTTGGATTATTGAAACTACTGAACAAGAGGAATGTCGAGGATAAATATGGATCGATAATGTTCCCACGCACCTTTCATAGATGGCCTTGGCATAACCTGCGAATTCCCTGGCACCATAAGATGGTTCAGGCCATTCGATGCTTCTTCCAAAGTCATGATGATCTTGACATCCACTACAACAAAGGAACCAAAACATAAGTGGTACCTACAACTAAAGCTAAAAAGAATTGAGCTCCAGGCATCCACGAAAAGGGGTCGCCATCCTAGTGTCATTCCATTTGCGCTTGAAGAGAAACAAAGTAATTAAACCATTGAATACTGGGAAACAGTTTCAAAAGGCTTGCAACTAGAACGACACAACAGCAACATAGAAACGTTATGTAACGATAGGCAAGTTAGAAGTGGAACAGCTAAAGGTGTCGAAAGTGCATTTTCCAACTGGAGAAGGCCAAACCCTTGAGTATGGAAGGCTGGTAAGTAACAAAGTGATGCTGCTAAGAAACTGCAGTAAATTATTTTAGATTTATTAGAAGACTGGGCACCGTCTAGATGATTTACCGGTATCTTCGCCTGAGTTCTTCCAGGTATCTCCGTTGCTGATGTCGTTTGAAGCAGTTCATGATCATGTAGGTAGAACGCATCCTGCGTGCTCTGTCTCTTGCCAGACCACCACGCCAACACTGTGAGTTACAAAGAAATACAATGTCAATGCGTTGTTTTAAATATATTGCGCCTATTCTTCAGAGAGGGACTTACTCTTTGAAGGAACCTGACCATTGTTGGGATCTTTAGTGCTCGTTCTCTCTCTAGTGCGAACACGGTCTGAGGACTTCGAATAAAGATCTTGGTCTTGCCATATTTGACGTCATCGGCGAAGTCCATGTGATCAATGATGGTTCTTACGCCTTCTTTGTCGCTACCGCGGTAGTTAGGCCAGGTTTCATCACAATTCATTTTGTACCTTAATGAAAAGATAATAGGAGAAATTTACGCAACAACAGAAATGCAGGCCGGAGCGTGGACTTGTGGAATTCCTTCCATGAGGGGTACGCATTCTGCTTCGTATCTTATAGAATTCGACCGCGGCGACCGTCAGCATGTGACTTTTTGAGTCATCCGTTTTTTGCTTGCCTTTAGACAGAGCAGCTCATCCTAAGTTTGCCTTTTACTCACCTAGTGAGAAATCGCTTGTAATTCGTCCTGAACGCATAGCCTGCTCGTCGTACGCGAACATTCTCCAACAAACCAAGATAGTCAACCTGGTGAGGTAAGGTAACACCATGAGAAATGAATAATGACAAGACAACAACTCGAGAACAGTTCAGAATTTCTCATTTTTCTGTTTATTTTACCTGGTTGCCGACCACTTTCTCGTCAAACAGAGAAGATGACTTAATATCGTTGGGTTTGATGCAGCGAACATAGAAAGGTCTCTGTCAAGAAACAAAAAAACGACTGCAATCAGTAAGTTTGAACCCTAATTTTCAAGTATTACTAGTTAGCTCAAACCCATGATATAGTAGCCCACCTACCTTGGACTTGATTTTATCCACCAGAGCAAGCATCGAATTTTTGAATAAAGTTCCAGCGGTAGCAGGACGTTGGGTGACCTGTGGATTAAATATAAACCAATCATATCCCGTGCATGACCCGCTACAGGGCCCACTGACGTATGATGTCATGGATATCGTATGCAATGGCTTACGTGTAAGGAGCTGTCACAACTATATCAGTATTTCCTGCGCCATTTGAACACAGGGGTTCCAGGGATAGTGGGCATCGCACAAGCATATTTACCATTTTAGGCGGCAGAGTAATTTTACGTCATGCGCAGAATGATGTCACACACTTGCAACTTTTCTTCAATCTTCCATAAAGCATAGTTAGTGCAGTCCACTAACTATGCACAAAGCAAGTCGCACGACTGCGCCTTACGTTAAGTTGGCAATGGTAATAAACCAATGACTACAAAATACCGTACCGCTGTGATGGACTCTTGACCCTCAGGCCACATTTCCTGTAGGACTTGGTGTTCACTGCAAAGACCAAGAAAACTGACTAAGATTTCATTATGTAGTTTGGATATCTACGAAGCAACCACACTGTACATCGAAACCCCAATCTACTCCACGGGATCAAAAAGGCATTGTAGACAAAACAAGAGAAAGAAAATTGCAGGGTTTGGCCCGGCATTTGTAGTGCACCGGCCTGATGTTTGCTTGGCGTTTCAAGATGAGAGATTCAAAGGTTTCTTCTGAAAGTCGTGAGTTAAATGAAGACAACAATTTTTATGGAGTGCACTTTGTTACCTGTTATAAAGAAGACGTTTGAAGTCTTGAAATAAGGTATCTTTGTTCTTCTCCAAGAAGCCGTTGACATCATAGCTAGAAAAGCAGGACATTTCGTTTTAACTGCGTGGTCTTCGGGTGACTCGTCAATGATATGTATACCATACTTACATAACATCACCAGCAAAATGCCTAATGCCAAAGTCTCGATGGAACTCCATGCTTCTGTCTGAGGGATCCGTCTGGATAGATAGTTTTTATTAGTAATAATTGTGAACATGGGAGGAAGAGAAAGGGTGTCAGGGGATCGAGAGGATGGAAAGGGTACTTACAAGTCTGCTCTTGTAGTGATGGTGTTTTCCAAGTTTCTGGTCCATGGTTTGTAGAAGCATCTGTGTGGACAAACAGAACTTATTAGTAAATTCTTAAGAGACTATAAGACAATCAAGGTTTTGGTATGAATTCACATGCAGATGACACACGACATTCGAAGTGCAAGAATGTCAAAATTCTAGAATTAGGTCATTATAGTCAAATCAAAGGGTCGTATTAATCAAAATGCAGGGTCGAGGATGATAAACCATGATTTATGCGGGAAAAAATGAGGTGAGATTTTTAGGTCCTTTTGTCTGTACCACCAACTGGCCGTCATGTTTTTGTCTTTTGATCCTCTTGGGAATGGTTGAAAACCATCAATAGAATCGCAAATGTCAAGGCTTTTTTAGCTGTTTTGTAGAGACGTGCCGTGACCTCTTGCATGGCTTTACTACATAGTTAGCTAGTCTTCACCTGGTCAGTAATCTTCCCAACATTCAAGCATCCTTCATCCATGATAGAGATGATTCCTTTATGGTTTTGCTCAATTAAGTCGCAGATAATTTTGTTGTTAAAATAATCAACCTGCCAAAAAGTAGAGAGTGGAGGTAACTACGAGAAAGATCGTGGGGGAACTATATGTGATCAACATGCAGTTGGGAGAAAAGACGTGGTGCCTCGGCAACTTTCACATAGCTAAAGTTTGTGTGTTGATTATACTTGTCTGTCGCAGATATAAACCGGCAGCTTTTTATTCCAATCTTAGGTGACAAAGTTTGCGAAAACGTGGCTACCATAATGAAGGTAATTCACTTTAGGCGTCTTAAGAAAGAACTTCATTTGGACTATATGTATGCATGATCAGTGTACTCGTATTCGTCTTCAAACCTTCCCAGTCAGACTTCCATGTCAACAAACTCACTGGAGATGGCCCATGCAAAAAGGATGATAGATAAATACTTGCAAAAAAGTCTAAAAGACCAAAAGCGTTAGCATGGTGCGGATTTCGTATACACCTATTTCAAAAAACGTCGCTGAGAGGCTTCAAGCCTACGCGACTGGACCTTAAAGAACTATGGGTATTATTTGTATTCAATCAATAGTTTCTGCATAAATTAACGCTTCTGTCACTTCATGGCGTCCACGTGTGTCTTTGCTGTAAGGCCGAGGCACGGCTAGAGTTGTATACCATTATGCTAATCATGTTATTCTAATGTTTCATCGATTACCACCCATAGTCCCGTTCGGTCTAGTCGCGTAGGTTTGAAGCCTCTCACCGACAACGTTTTTGAAATAGGTGCATGAGTCGGAAACGGTAAGGGAATTCGTAGCCGTACCGTAGCAGTACCGTGCTTTACCGTAACGGTAACTCCGCGCTGTGAATGGATAATTCAAACGTAAACAATGGGAAGCCATTTCAGTGTTACGGCATACTGTACCGTGTATGTGCTGTGAGTTAGGGCCGTAAATTTCCCACTCATACGGAAACCGCTCTATGGCCCGGTTTATAATAGAGTGCATAAAGTGACTGAAGATGAGAAGAGCTTACCTCTTCCCATTCAATTCCTTCACGGCGGTATTCCTCCTGTTCTTCCCTCAGCACGAGTTCAATAAAAAGCTGCTGCAGTTTCTCGTTACAGTAGTTGATGCACAATTGTTCAAAACTGTTTTTCCCAAAGATTTCGAATCCGTAGATATCGAGAACACCGATGACAGCACATTTGCCATGGGCTCGTTTATCGCGAATCTCAATGCTGTCGTTGATGCGACCCACGATCCAGGTGAACAACCGGTCGTAGATGGCCTAAAAATACCAAGAATATGTTAAGAATAGCATATTATCAAAGTTTGGCTACCCTATTTTCCATGAGAATAATAAAATTCGTTTGTGCACTATGCAAGATCCATACATCCTTCTGTCCCATTTTAACTTATTAAAATAAGTTTTCTAAATACTTTCAAACGCGAACTGGTCTAATTCGTTGACCGAGCAAACTTTGGTGCGTACCAGTGCTCAGCGATGTACTTCGAATCACGTTTTGACAGGAGCTTGGTGTATTTAGTGGTCTTGCTTTGATACGCTTTTTTCCCCCGACATTCAATACACGTACTGATTATGGTGGGGGTTTTTTTAACGTTAAAAGGATGGAATCTTTGAAGGAATACACGTGCCTATATTAAAAATTTATGAGCCATACTTTAGCGAAAGCATCTTTGCCATGGTACGCCTCTTCCTTGTTGTGTCCTCTCTCCATCACCTCGCCCTTCGCTGCCACCACTCTGAAGCACAAGCTCCTCTCTAGCAACGATGGCTTGGTTCCCAGTAGACTGGCTATGATTCGTAGTTTATCCCTATTCCTCACCACAACTGAGTCGTCTTCTTCAGTGTCAAACTTAAGGTTTCCCTACCGTTTTAAAAAAGAGAAAAATTGATGACGGAGGCAATGTTTAACAGGAATTTAAATCAAATCTGCTGTATTATTCTTAAATAAATGCTGCTGGTTTAAATATCACGTTAGAAGAAAGCGTTTGGATCGCATTTGGCAAATGAAAAAGGTGGCCTGTTTCACTGGATGAACGACGCAACATTGGTAAGTTGCCTTTTATGTACTGTTTTACAGCGGCGATGGTTCTAAAGACATCAAAGGGATGCTTCTAGAACGAAGAGCAGAAATCGTATTGGAACGTGTAGTCAGGTATGTGTTCTACTAGGCTATATATTTTGCCTAATCTGGAGTATTTAGGGGAAAAGTGATTAAAGAAGTCGCAACTGTTGTGATCCTTCCTTGGCCACACCTCGGAATTGTAATGCACTGCTGCCTTCAAAACGAAAACCCGCAGTTTAATTAAAGTGTCGTACCAGATGAAGAACTGCTGCCACTAGCTGCCAAATAGTCTTCTGTTCCTCTGATGTAAATCCAACAGCTTTCATGGACTCGCAGTTGACTTTGTAGTGTTTCTGGTCGTTGATGGTAGAAACCTAAAACCAAAGCAGTTCATTGGTTACGGTGCGTTTCACATAACTTTTGACGAGTGAGTTCCGAAGTTCGTTCGGAAATTCCGAAGTTTATGTTGTACTTTGGAAGTTCGCAACGAACTTCGTTGGCGAACTTCGAACTTACTTGCCGCGGAAGTTCGATAATTCGTTAAAATCAACTTTAAGATTTAGACTGCATGAGCTGCTCCACCAAAGAAGGGCATTGCATTGCCTAAGGATGGCATCAAGGAGAAATATAAGTACAATTTGCAAACAAGACTGAATATTTAACGAATTCTCGATTCTCGAACTTCCGCGGCAAGTAAGTGCACAAAACTAATTGTATACATTGATCAGTAAGTAGTGATAAGAAGTGATCAAGAAGTAGTGACGTATTGTTGGTGATTTGGAACAATTCCAAAATAGGAAAATAGCCCACTTCCGAGATCTCGAAAAAGATGTATATTTTGTGCATGATTGGAATAGAATTTTACGTAAAGCGAACGCTACAAGTCCACACTTAGCCCAATAACATTCCAAAATTCTAATTTTCAACACAAAATTTCAATGCTTAGCAATTATTGAGTCATTTTCTAGAGTTCTGAGGAAAATGGGGACGATCAATTGATTATTCAGTGAAAGGTGGCTTCCTTCTTTCAGTTTTCTATGTTTACATTGTTCTCGCGTTTTACCGCAAAGGGGGACAACTGCCAGGCATGCAATCTGACAGCTATACAAAGTCGGTGAACCCCAACCTTCATTAGTTTATTTTCTATTATGATGTAGTTTCATCAGGCAACATTATAAAAGGGAAAAAAAATCTGATGATGAGATCATCCTCAAAATATTTTAGTACGAGTGAACCGCGAAAAACCACAACTCAGTCGTTTCGTTTTGCACGAAGCCTCGCCTTCACGCATCTTTTTCAAGAACTCCAAAGTGAGCTATTAGAGGACAGTGCCTGTTGAGGGGAGTTGCCTGTTTGAAGGTTGCATTTCATCATTTCAACCACTAAATTACGAGGAAACATCTTTCATACCTTTGGCTGTTTGCCTTGTTTGGTGTAATAGTAATCCATTGGATCTCCACTCAGGCCATGCTCCTGAAGAACTGCATCTGGGGCTCCTTCTAAAAGCTAAGAAGAGAGTTTTATTTTAAGCTTTTGCGGCGAATTAGCATCATTCAGTAATGCCTAAAAAAGCCAATAGTAATTGTTTATCGTTAAACAATATACAGCTATTTCAAAATATGTTGAATATTAAATACTGTATGCTAAATAGTGCATTCCAAGCTGACATACATTTTGGGTCTTATAAAATAGGCATCGAAAACGTAACAAAATACGTATAGAAATTGGTCTCGAAATCGGTCTAGAACTTGCTATCGAACTTGGTATTGAAATAGCTAGTGAAATAGCTAGCGAACTTGGTATCAAAAAGGTATCAAACTTGGTGTCGAACTTGGGATCGAACTTGGGATCGAAATTGGGATCGAACTTGGGATCGAACTTGGGATCGAACTTGGGATCGAACTTGGGATCGGACTTGGGATCGAGCTTGGGATCGAACTGTTCTGTTGTTCTCGCAAGCGTTGCAATACATGTCCTTACATTGTTTCGCGCACGTCTGTCACAGGCCCTAAATCTTCTTATAGTATAAGCGATCACTTTGACTGTATCACTAGTAATGTTGCATTCAATGTACTTTATGTAATCATCTTTATATCGGGGAAACTGGAAGACGCCTTGGTGATCGCATTCGTGACCATATTCGCGATATTGGTGCGAATGATAACACTAAGCCGGTTTCCTGCCATTTAACTCAACAGCCTAATGGTATGAATGAGCGGTATTCTTTCTCTTAACGCTATTGGTTCTTTTCTCCTCTCACTTTCTGATTAGCTAATTAACTTTCCCGCTTCTATTTATACCATCTCCTACCCTTACTTTACTCTTTTACTCCGACGAAGGGCGAAAGCTCGAAACGTCAATAAAATTAAGTATATTTCTCTTTTTTTCACGGTGTTACAGATTTCCTTTTATTGGTTATTGTATTTATTACACACCGACGCAGTTTTATACTAGTTTACTCGCTAGTTTCCATCTATTAGACTACTAACTCTTTCACGGGTTTTTTGCAATCACTCTAGTTATCGAAATCTACCTACATATAGAGAGCAAATTACTGTATCTTTCCTTTTTACTTCAAATTAATGAGACCCACAATGCCCTTTGGTCTTGGTCTTGGTCAGTATTCAGTGTTCAACATTTTTTGAAACAGCAGTATTCAATGGCACAAAAGATAGTCATTACCTGGTAAAATGAGTGAAAATTTCTTTCCCCTTCTTGATGTTTTACGACTCTTGACTGAAACCAAGGAAAGTTGATAATAAAAACAATTACAAACTAATTAAAATAGTTGTTCGAAGGTGAAGTATGTCGTGCAAAGCACTATGGGATTTACGCGCACCACTATCGCTCCAAGGTATCCCATGATGCAATACGATCGACAAAACATGACGTAAGCGCTGTCAGTCCAAACAAGAAAGATGGTTCTCTTCCACGTGTGAAGGTCAGTTAATGAATAGTGTTCACAAGTAGAGGAGTTTTAGTACCTTTTCTAGGAGATAGTTGAAGATATGTCCCCCAATGGGATCACCTTTGAAGTCAAAATCAATGTCCATGTATTTTCCAAAGCGGCTGGAATTATCATTACGGTTGGTTCTGGCGTTCCCAAAACTCTCTAGTATTACGTTAGACTTCAAGAGAATGTCTTTGACCCTAAAATATACGATGATTTATGATCATAACTATAATGTATTGTTTTGAAACCATCCAATCGATGGTTAATTAAGGGAGGTCCTGCAATGATAGACTGAATTGAAAGACAATTTTTGCTGTTGGAAAATGGAATTTATATTAGCGAATCACTTGTAAAACTGCATTCTATCACGCTGGGCCTTCGAAAAATGTACAGCATTATACGACTGGAATTTGCCAACATTGGGATTCTAACGTGAATGGGACTGCCTTTTATGGAGCACTGATAGTACTTAATCTTCCAAACATCTGTACCTCTCAATTTCTTTTTGTTGTGAGACATTTGTAATGGCAGCAATGAAATTCATTATGATCTTAGAGGCTTCTGTTTTCCCGGAACCACTCTCACCTAAAAATGAAATATGAGGAAGAGCAACATTAATCATTATAATTCATTGTCAAAAAGTTGATCAATTTGGAGGTCTGTACACTTCAGTGCACAGTCTGGTTAAAGTGCCCCTAATATATATCTATTGAAAATCCATTCTCCATAACGTTTCTGATAATATTGTTCATTTTTATTTTTTATTCACCTACATATTTTTGAATAATAAAAGATTAAAGATCTAGAAATGCAAATGAGATGATGTCAACAGGGTGTTAATTACAAATACAAAAACAGGCTAAAGTAAATATTACAGATGACATTTCACATTCAAAGCATTGTACTCAGTTGACCAAATGACTTTGTAGTATTTTGACTTTTTTTCAAATGGCACCTTTTATGGATTAGAGGACGCTTTTTAGAAAAACACCTGGATGATGTCACATAATTTACATATCAAGATCTTCAAACCCTTATAACTCAAAAAAAGGTCATCCATACCAGAAAAATTAAACTCTCCTATCACATTTATGAAGAATGGATTTTCAAAATATGATTGTAGGTATTTGGTATTTTAAGATCAAGCATGTATGTTGCTGAATGAGATAAGACACAGGGGTGGATCCAGGGGGGGTGCAGCATACATCTCTTTATCTATAATTTACTAAATAGTTAGATAAAACCATATGGGCAAAATACATTTAGTTTTCAGACAAAAAGGGAATTGTTAAATTACATAAAGAATCTAAGTTATTCACCTCTAACTTAATATAAAAGGATGGGAGTCAAAACATCAATATCAATAATTTATTATATTGAATATGTATCTTAAAATTCTATTGGGACTTAAATTGTCTTCTAAATTAAAGGAAAAGACATGTTTCCAGGGACAAAATTAAGGCACATCCGTTTGTTATTTTCATATACTTCACAGATTAGACAGAAAATAAGAAAATCAAAATATTAAATATATTTTCATAAAATGAGTTGATTTAAACTGTGAGCAGTCTAAATCACCTCTCTTGTTCTTGGTCACTGAGCATTATTTTTCTGCAAGATAAAGACACCTCAGGGGGTGTTACTGAGACCTGCTACTATCCTCAACAAACCTATCAAAACATACAGTAGGGATCAAATTTATGGACCTACAATAGAGTTGATTATCCTATTAACACAGTCCAACATACATGTTTCTCTAATTGATTTTTATCTTAGAGTTATTGTCACGCAACTCTTTTTCACATAAAAGTTTTGGTGATTAACCAATATTGCATTTCCAGTGTCATCGGGATAATCAAGTGTATTGACATCATTGATTACTAAATTTATTGTGAATTGTTGCTGAATTATTTGAAAGGCTCTTTTTGCAAACACAGGAGTTAATTAATAAAAAAAATTATGGAAAAAAAAGAGTGGTAAAATTATGTTTCCCAAAAGCCATTCTTGTAAATCCGAATTAATCCCAACTGTGGTTTTTGTAAGAAATGCACTAATGGGAAAAATGAAAAACCCATTTATATTTTTTGAAATCCATGTATGGTTTTTAATGTTTTATTCCTGTGAAATTATAGCTTCTTTTTGTTAGAAATATTCACATGCTAAAAGTAAGGTTAATATTGGTTACAAAGTCTATAACAATATGAATTATTAGCTTCTTAACATCAGTCTATTATATTTAACAATAAGGTTGATGTCAAATTAAATAAAACTGTATGCAAATCCTTGGCAGAGGCAGACAGCTCAAGTGGATGTGATAATTTCAAGTATTGTAGAATATTTATTATCTATATGTGCATGACAGTACAATGTTTAAAACTACAAATTTTTATTTTTACTGCTTTTTATTTTTTAATTGTTTTTTATTTTTAGTATTAGAACTTAACATTCTTGGAACTAGTTAATGTACGAAGTTGAACAATTTGTATTTTGTAAAACATGTAAATTTATAACAAGACTATAGACCAGCAAAGCATTGGATCTGTAAAAATTCTTTACACTCTTACTTGATATATATTTATTTGCTTTAACATGTTTTGTGTATAAGAATTTATTTATTTTTAAAAAACATGATGACGCCATATTGACGCTATTTCTTAAATAATCTCTAACCATGCATACAGGCTTTTATTTTCTAAATTCTTTTATTATATATGTCTGATCACTCACTTCACAATTCAAATGACATCTCCATGGAAGCAAGTTCTAAATTCAAAGGTCACATCAGGGGGCTGAGTTAACGAGAATACGTTTTATAAAACCTTGTTTTCTTAAAGAAAATTCTTGAAACTAAGCTATTTTAGTCTTTTAAATTTGTGTAAAGTTTAAAAACTTTTAAAATTCAGCACATTCATAAGTATGGCTTAGGATCAAAGGATTAATTCATTAAGGAATTCCTTTGTCTAAAAAAATTGTTATGGGCATAACTGTATAGGCCATAAATCTTAAAACCTGTAAGCTTAAGCTTCTATATGAATATTAACATGTAGATCAGGTATTCTGGAATTAAGTATACCTTAGATACACGAAAATGTGCCAAAAAGGCTTAAATTTGGCAGTGCCTAACAACTTTAAAAAGCTGACAGCAAAAAAATATGATCGGAAAAAAAAGAAAAAAAAAAAAATTTTTAACTACTTCAAATTAATTGAAAAGAATTTATTATCATCTAAAGTTTTTTTAACAGTTTTATTACTAAATTTGGAAATTTGGTGAAATTGCCTTGTTATTTGGTAGAATATTAACCTCACCAGAAATCACGATGCAACTGTCTTCGGAGTTTCTTTTCATTGTAGTGTAAGAAGCATTAGCCAAGGCAAATATATGGGGAGGTTTTTCATACATCTCGGATTTACGATATTCCTTCACATGCTCCGGCCCGTAAATATCTAAAGTCTTGTAAGGATTCACAGAGACCACCACCTCACCAATATACGTGTAGATTCGCTCTTTTTCGAATCGAAGGTCAAGGTTTTCCATGAAGGCAGATTTAGTGATCTCATCCAAAAGGACAAAATCTCCTTTGCCATATTCTAGACTTTCTTGCTCCGCCATTTTGAAGAATATAAATATTGACTTCAAGTAGAATACCGCTAAAAAACCGCTAAGCATATATTTCTGATATTGATTAATGATTCTGATTGGTTGATATAAATAGACCACACTGCATAAGCCAATCAGGGGACTGAAACCGGATTTGGGTTTTTCTTGGGTGTGAGTTGTCGACTTCAGTCGCGCTATTCATCATCGACATCACAAGATGTTATACATCTTATCAAACATCGATCGATTGTACATTAATCATTAAATCCTTCATTCAGCGTGGCTTAAAATTGCTAGAATTATTAATAAGGCTTTTTGGCTCATTAATATCAATGCAAAAAGCCAAAGAAACCACTGTCTGAATTTTTGATCATTTTTTAATGCTTCAGTTATTTCCCCTAACAAAGGTAAATACGTCAATAGAGATCACAGTTGGTCTATACGGGTCAATTAGTAGTAGGATTGACGTACACGTATTAAGGATATGAACACAAGAAACACGCTGACTCGGGATACATTTTCTTCTAACGGTGCGGTATGGAGGGGGCGTTTTGCTGGGACCCGTTTTCACTTACAATAGAGGGCGTTGATGTGTATCTTCTAGAAAAATACTGTCAAAATTTTTAAACATCTTCTATAAAACACTAAACAATGTCATTATAAGTTCTATAAACTTTTTTTGGCCCGGCTCCCTAGTGATTCATCCGTCTTCTCTGTATACCCTGGAAGTATCCGCTAAGCTAGATGGCTGCGCTGCTCGTTTACCCGGTGAATCTGTAAGACATCGATATAGTCCATTACACGTATTCTCTGTAGTGAAAAATGAAGTTATAGTCTTCAAATAAGTGAATGTAATCTTTCAATACTATAGATCGACTACAAGTGGACTATCACAAATCCTGTATTCTGATTGGCTACGATACTATAGGTCTATTGGAGATATCCCTCAAGTAGAGAAAATAGGAAAAAATCGTAATGGCGTTTGGCTCGCGTTTGCCAAGGTTTTGGCTCTTTTCTATCACTATCCACCTAATTTATATCCGAACAGCCCAAATTTGGGCTCCCGCGGCCTATTTGCGAATGGTTTCCGGTCAGACCAGAAAGGTCATTAAGATAAGATAGATAAAATGATAGTGTATACTGTACACTGTTTAAGGAGTTATTTCATTCAAGCATACTATGATACTGTTATGATTTTTCAAGTGGTTCGACTTAGACGGGCTTAACCGAAAATCCAATAACTAAGTAGGTGCCACGAAAAAATAGATAGAGCAGATTTCGTATGACTGTGAAAAAGTCGCGGCACGGTCCTTGCCGTAAGCGTGCCTTGCCGCGACCGTG
>JAAAQI020041009.1:0-18409 GCA_011800005.2 Stichodactyla mertensii | reverse complement strand
AATGGAATATTGGAAGTTTACAAGTGACTTTGATCGTCCAATCCTAAGCAGGCTGCATTTATCTAGATTAAGAGGCATATAGAAGGTGCTCAAAAGTGATCTAGAAATATTTGTGAACGAAGTGGGGCATAATAGAAAAGCCAAGCTTGGATTTCTTATGGAATTTTTATCACCTCCTCTTTATACGTGTGGATATTCTCTGTGACTAAATTTTTGTTTTTATATAGAAGTGGAGCAATTTTATACATAAAATTAGAGCAACAAAAATTACATTCACCATTTTCTGAGAATGGGCATTTTGTAATGCATTTAGCTCATAACATTAAAAATGAACAGGTCACAATTACAAACTCTTTTTTCTGAATGCATAAACATTTTTTGCAGGAATTTAGTTTGATTTATCATGTAGTACTGTTAGTGTTTTGTGTTATTTAAGATGGCATGTTGGTCTTTTAAATTTTTATAAAAAGATTTTCAACAACTCTAATTCTGTCATCACAAAAAAAAATAATAATAATCTGCAAGCTTGTGCAGTTGGTATTATATAGGTTTTTTTATTTTTGCCCTTTTGTGTTTTCTTTGTCTATTATATAAGTATATATATAACCAACCAATTGTTGTATTCTTTGTCATTGAAGATGACAGTTGAACTGTCGAAACATATCTGACTAAAGTAGATATGTTGAAACTCAAAAGTGTCATTTATTCATTTAAAATACTAGTATATTGAGATATTGGTGTTGCTCTTTTTGCAATTGTGCAGACATCTGCTACAGCTTACTTGATTTATAAATTACAATAACCAATATCTCCATATCTTGACTCCATGCTCTTGATAGTATTGGTCAGTTTAAACTGATTTAAACAAACAAGTCACAGTTACCCTATACGCATAGAATAATCCTTGAAAATATGTGAACTTGACATAATAAATCTATCATCTGAAGAAAACTACAGACATTAGATTTACCATGTCAAATTGCAAGTTTAAGTCATTATAAGTCAATTATATGCTTAACACACATCTAACAATTGTTTCCAATCTGCATGCAGTCCCAACCATAAATTTAACCACTGTACTTCCATGTGCTACATCAAGGGATAGCAGATACAATATCCACCATTTCAGATGTGTATCAATCCTTCAAACACAGTCTGGATGTACTTATCATCATCATTAGCCTCCTCCTCAGGCGTCTCCAATTTTATATGTATGATATTGTCGGGTTTCCTGTGTCCCCTCCCCTCTCCTCAATCCTCCTCTTCTGATTGAAACACAGGACGCCCAATATCCCAATAAGAGAGAAAAGAGAGATGCCTGCGGAGGAGGCTACATCATCATCATCATCACTGCCACCACCATCACCACTACATGTACCACCAGTACCACCACCACCACCACCACCACCGCCACCAATGAAAACTCTCCCAACTATCCAAGTGCATCTAGAAATTTACGCACACTAATCATTGACCATTCCTTAATACTGTAGTTTCAATCACAATGATATAGCCTTTATGAGAAGTTTTACCAAAAATCAATTTGCTAAAACTTTCAAGGTCCTGGAAAAGTTCATTATCAATTTCAAAAACTTTCTAAAACCCATTTAAACCCTGGTGATAGTCTCAGTATAATAATTTGTTATAGAGTCTAAATGAATTTACCTTTTTTCTTTGAACTCTCAGACCAATCCTCAAACAGCTTCTTTCTCTTCTCATTATTCAACAAGTACTTGAAGAAAATTGAAACAAGGCCTGTCTTTCTGAGATCATCACGATGAAGTAGTAAATCAAATGTTTCATTTTCAGTTGTAATATCAATTACTTGTTCAAAGTTTGGTCTGTGTTTTTCAAGCTTTCTGAATGTTACTACAAATTCATTTTCCAGCATATCAGCAAGTTTTGACAATTTTATTGAGAAATGTTCACTGAATTGCTCTTCTCCTCTTTTCAACTGTTCATTGTAGACAGAATCTTCTTTAACACAAAGATATAAAGTAACAAACTCTCTGAACAGAGCATGAAGGTCATACTTCCTCTTTCCTTTCACATCTTCTGCTGTGATGATTTTATTTATCACTAACAACTCTAAATCCCACTGTGCATCATAATCTGAGGGAAGTTCGGCAATTTTCATCGCAGTATTTGCAGAGAAAGGACGACGGAGTAAAGAAATCTTGACAGCAACTTGTTTCAGGTGATCACTTGGTAGTGAATCAAAAGATGCACTGATGCAAGCAAACTTTTGGGGCACACCCTTTTCTATCTGTGTGGTTATTTTTTCCAACACCTGCACAGAACTAGAATAATTTTCCCTCAATAATTGTTCTACCCCTCGAAGCAAATAGGGCATGCCACGACAAATATCTGAAATTTTATTTAAGGCTCTGGCATCAACTTGCTCTGCAGGATCTTTCACTCTTCTTGTTATGAAATCTTTTGAGTCATTTTTGCTAAATGATTTTACTTCATATTCTAAAAAGAATGGATGCTTTAATGTCAGTTCATTTATTTGGATCCTAGAAGTAAGAAACATTTTGAAGTTTCCAGTCTTGCATGCTTCAGAAACTATGATGCTCTTTAGAAACTTCAGGAATTCTGACCTCGTCTCTAGTTCGGCCTGATTCTCCCCTGAAAGTAGTTGTTCAATATTGTCCAGAATTATAACAGTTTTTGTTGTCAAATCTTGAAGATGCTTAAAGATTCTATCCTTGCTGTTGTCCCAGGATGGGAGATTGAGTTTAGAAAGAACAATAGAATATACATTGTCTATAGCTTTGATATCTCTCAGATCAATGAAAATTGTCACGAAATCTGTCATTTCTTTAGAAACTTCTTTGACCAAAGTCGTCTTTCCAACGCCTGATTCTCCGAACAAGTTTAAACCCGGAACACCAAGGTTCGTCACATGCTTTAGAATCTCTTTTACATCAGCATCTCTGCCGACGAAATCCGCACAAGGCGAAGCAGATTCCCTGTGGTCACTGATTAACTGTAACACTTCTTCCTTCTTTGAACTTTTCTTGGCCATGATTTCCAATATCTTCGTGTCTCCATTATCGTCTATCGCTCCTTGTCTGTAGAGTTGTTTTAACGCTCCATACAAATCATTCTGGTCGAACGAGCCAAGTTTAGTTGAGTAGAGTCTTTTCAGTTCATGAATAACATCTGCTGTTTCGGCTTGGTCAAACTTAGCTGAGGCTTCTTTTAAAAACAAATCGAATGCAGCAGGAACTACAACATCAGTCATTTTGCCTCGATATATAATTATAAGCTTATATCATGGATTTATTACTCTTGCATCTGAATAAGGTACGATCGAGGATTTTTTAAAATAATAATTGAGTAGACGATTCTCAGTCTAGTGTAAACGATTTCTTAGAAAAGACTAAGGCTGCACACTAGAGGAAGTCAAACATTATAATTTACTTCCGGCGATGTGATAGCGGGCGCGTCTTTCGTCAGGTGGTAAGGAGAAGCGTCCATGTCGCAAATGAACCAGTGGCTCATCAGATTCGTTAGTGAGTTTTTTAGATTGCCAAACATGGAAAACAGTTAGCAGACAGCTAGGAAGCAAGTTTTTTTTAGCTTTTTTTAGTTTTTTGGGGGGTGGATGAAAAATATAAGGGCAATTCCTACAGACAAAATTTCCCTGTTTAGAATTTTTTGCTTATTTATATATATATATAAACAAAACAAAACAAACAAACAGACAAGGAAAAAAAAATGAAACATAACTTCTCATAACTTACCAGAACAGTTCTCTATTATATTTTTTCAGCCTTTCACCCATGTGCACTACTCCAACAAGCATTTTCTGTACTGTGCTCCAAACCATGTAAAGTACGCTAAGTACGCTACCAAAATTGATATTCCCCCTCAATTAGCTGTCGCTATATTAATTTTTAGTCCAGTTATTTCCAAGTTGGACAGCGCATGTAACTATTAAATATACAAATTGGCGGCAAAATTATTGGGATGGGGATGGGATGGGGAGGGGATGGGGAGGGGATGGGGAGGGGATGGGGAGGGGGGGATGGGAGGGGCTATAGTCCCCCAGTCCCACTACCTCCGCAGTCCCTGATCTGAGAGTATAGTTAGCTATTTCACTCGAGAGTTGCACTCTATCATCAATAGAGTGATTTTCACCAGACTGTGAAATAGTTACCAAGCTAATAGATATTAGTAGACCCTAATTCCATTGTTTTCTTTTGTTGGCATCTGACTGTCACACACTAACTAGTAGTTTTTATTTCACAGTCCGGTGAAAATCACTCTAAGAGGACAGACACACAAATGGATCTCAACAGTTTTAACAAACACTTTCAATATTTTAAGGGTCTTGATTTATTTTCATTTTCCCATTGCTCCACTTATTCAAATTCATCACATTTTGTGGCTTTTTTGAATTTTCCACTTATAGTTATAATAATTGTATATAAACTATCTAAATAACTAATGGAGAGGTACAAAGAACGTTAACGAACACAAAACTGCTTGAAAAAAAAGCATTAAAGGAAACATTGAAAAAGAACGGCTTGGGTTTTTTTAGCTCAGTGTCTAGATTTCAAACAAAAAGATACTACTTGTTGAGAGATTTCATTTTAAATTATATACACTGTTTCTGAATACCGTTTGTTGACCACATTCCACATCCGATTCAGTGGACAAACACAAAGCATCTAATCGAGGCTGCGAGGTATGAATTTCACAAATTCTTTAGAAGTACTCCTCAGCCTGTAATAAATGCTACGGAGGGTCACTAACACGGTGTATGGAAGGTGGGCAACCCTTCCTTAAAACCTATACACACTAAGAGTTTTGCTCCGAGAGCAGGCTCCAGAGTCGTTTTGCTCCTTCGTGTGTACCAAAGATTTCATGTAAAAAAGGCTGTGGCGGAAGCAGAATTTTGCCACCGGCTCACGCTCCCTGATATTAAACTAGTTAAATATCAGCAAGCATGACCACACCATGCAGCAAACTCCTACAGCATGCTCTCTCGTGTGTACTAGTTGTGCAAAATGCCCACGAAGCCTGCCCCTGGAGCAAAACCCTAAGTGTGTATGGACCTTTTTATGAAGTTACGATTTACCTAGTTTTTACGCACAGCACACGCGCAAACACAAATCACCATAAACACCTACGTCATTTTTGTTCAGCGCGATTTTTCTGCTATCGGTTGATACATTTTCCTCGAATTTGCTTCACTGACCACGAAACTGTTGGCTCTAGAGGCTTGAATTGACAAAATACAGAACTATGAAACATCATATCCAGCCTCGAAAGCTGTGTTCCGGGGGGATGTTTTTTCCTAGAGATTTACAGTTAACCGTTTTCTAGTGCGAAGATGAAGAAAGCAGTAGGACCCAAGAACCCGAGTACACTTCAAAAACTTAAGAGGTTTGAGGAAGACTGGTAACGAACGTTCACCGTAAGGGATTGTGGGAAATGACTTTTGGAAAGCACTAGTATATAAGCCATTTGCATGATGGCGTAAATTCCCTATCAACAGCAGAATGCTTTGAGTAGATTCTATTGTCAGGCAAATTTTACCAATTGTCTCTTTATCCCCATAGAAAAATCTGAATAACAAAGCATTTTGACAAAGCTTTCTGGTCTTGATAGTAAAATGACGCCATTGTGCACAAACTGAGCCCATATTTGCCCTTTTTATTATAACGTCACATCAAAACAATCTCTTGTTTAAACGCTAAGGATCATGGTCGTGGGAGGGGGACAAAACAGTTACAACACTATGAAAATCGATATTAAATGCGTTTTGTAGACCGTAGAAAACGATAACAGCCACCAAATACAGTAAATATTGTGTATTAAACATCAGTACATCTTATATCTGGAAACAAGACCACTTTGAGAGCAAACTTTTCTTAGCAGAGCGAATTTCGTTTAAATTTCTATTGTTCAGGACGATGGTGTTCCCCTCAAACAAGCCGTGACGTCAAAATGAAATAGGGCACTAGACCCTCTTCACGTGGGCGTTAAGTCTCTTCTTAAGCATAATCATTAAACAAAGTGAGGGGAGGAAGGAATGACACGTGACCTGTAATGGGAAAACAACGAATAAGATCTATTCCACGAGGTGAGCGTTAGTTACCAATCTCCGAAAGAGGTTCCGATAAATATTGTAGATTGTTTGCGCGTGCGGAATTAGTAAAAACAAAATTAGTTTATCTGTTAAACGAAGCCGAAAGTCTTTGTCTTGATGGCGAGTAGTAGCTTACTCTTCAGAATGGCCCTGGAGGAATATAGTGGCATGTACAGTCTAGAGATACATGTGTTAGCGGTAGGTAGTTGATGGTCATGCGCCGGCTTGACTGTCACGGAGGGCTTGGGTTGAAAGCCTTCTTCACTTGCTGGCAAAGCTGGGCTAGACGTCCAGAAATATACCTGTGTAAAAAGAACAACGAACAATTAAATCAGACAATCTAATGTGAAACTTCCTATAACCCTTCTGACAACATTCTCAGTATTGATTCTACGTAAGGTCAGCTGTTGGATGAGCCAAAAAATTCATGGTTTGAGTGAAGCTTCTTGAAGTTATAAAGGTTTATTCCTGCCATATGCTTATGACTAACGTGAGGAGACATCATTTAATGTACGAAACAAAACTGGTATATACATCGTTGCTTTACCCATGGCTTTTATAGAAAAAATTTGCAAGTTAGTTTTCACTTAGTAGCCCGTGTTTCCAATTACAAGGAACAATAAATAAACATAAATGACTCCTCTGACGTGACAGTCATTAGCATATGGCGTGGAAAAACCTTTAAAACTTTAAGAAGCCGCACTCAAACTATGCTGAGAATGTTGTCAGAAGGATTACAGGCATTTTAACTTCATCTCATCTTCAACTTTAGACAAAGCATTCAAAAGACCATCCACTGCCCCCTTAATGCTATGCATCGTATGGCTTCCTCTGGGAGAAGAAATGCGGTCGCTTATGAGAAAAACCCCACAGTACATTGCGCGCCACTGTGCGACGTCAATGCTTCGAATACAAAGTACAAAGTCTGCTGCTGTTTATGGTGTTGAAAAATATTTGGAGTTTGACGGCAAACCTTTCTTATTATAAACATATTCATTATCTTCTTGAAAAAGTAATACACGGACCAGCCACTTCCTTTCACGCCAAAACTAAAGGGTACATTCATTATTTATGTCAGGGAGGGGAGGGCTGGCAAGGATGAGGGGGGGCATCAAAAATTCATGACGGAATCACAAATAGATTATGCATAGAAAGGAGGGATGACTGTCTTTAGGGGGATCATCATTTTTTTGTTTTGTTTGGATTATTCTTACAGCCCACCTGGCATAAATAATAGAGCTTTTAAGTGTGACGTCACTCGTATGAAAAACGACTTCCGGCCCAAAATAAAAAAAACCCCAGTTTTGTGAGGATTTTTCAAATCTTTTTCTTCATGGAATTGTTTTATAGAATCCTTATTGTGGCTGCTGGAAGATAAATTGTATATAGCTTTTCTGACTTTATTTTAGCTGCTTTTCTTTGGACCCGGAAATGCGTCACAGCTTAAAAGTTATATATTCCCCACTTTTGCATCTTCTAGGAAGTCATTTCCATATACACCCTTGTTATTGCACAAGTCTTGTTACTATCTTTACACTACTTTTCCTTACCATGTCCTGTCTTTCGCTATTACTCATCTTCTCCACTATTGACCAGAACCACTTCTTAAACTTTAAGAGCTTTTCTGCACCTGCGCCTGAAGGAAGAATGATGGAAAATATTCATGACTTGTTTTGGACAAAGAAAGCTCAATCAAATAAGTAGCGATTTGGAGAGAATTGAAAAAAGCCAAAGTATATGCCGTTAACAGACCTCATTAGCTTTGTCTGCAAATTGCCCATTTCAGACCACGTGACATTCTCTTGGGAATTGTTCTTTTGTGATGAACATATTAGAATATTAACATACGAAAGAATGTTAATATTCTACAAAATATTAACAAACAACGAAGGTAAAGAGGTCTATTTCGTATACTTGGTTGAAGAAAAGTGAGTCCTTAGTGGATGATTTAGCCCTTTCCCGAGTGAAAATCCAACAAAAAAAAAAACCAAACCAAAACAAAACAAAACAAAACAAATTTCTAAAACTAAATGCAGTTGAGATGCAAATGAGACAAAAAGAGACTAGAGCAGATTTCGTATGACTGAAAAGCTCGCGGCACGAACATGGTTGTGACAAGGTCAAGTCAGGGCAAAGCGGGGCGAAATTCTAGCAAACATCACGGATGGCTGCAGTGCATACTTACGGTGCCAAACGTACCACGAGCTTTTCACAGTCATACAAAACCTGGTCTAAAGCCTTGTTCACACTTGCCTCGCAAACATCATTCGGTAATTGTAATCGTAGTGGTAATCTTATTTTTAAGAAGTTTACGATCTATCGTTAATCAATGCGACGCAGGCAGAATCGTAAGCCTTGCTTTCTTGTTATTTTCCCGCAGTTTTGAAATTCTAAGCATGATTGATGGCGATGAAGGAGTGGCAAGGAGAGTAGTGATTGGCCAATCTTTCACGATTACGATTACGTTTTCTTGGTTCACACTCGATCGCAATCGTAAGGAAACAAAACCTTCTGATCCTAGTTTATGATTACGATGCTCTTAAGCCTTGTTCACACTAGCGTCGTAATCGTAAGCAACATACGCAGACTCAGTATTGCATTTATCGCCGAGGTGTAAGAAAAGACAAGCACTGCTAATGAGCAGTACCCTACTGAGTTTGCGTATGATGCTTACGATTACGACGCTAGTGTGAACAAGGCTTTACGATGCACCTTACGACGGCGCTTAAGACTATGACTTTTGATTGACACTGGGTTTTAATACTGATGGCGATTGCGATTGCCATTGTGACTCACGTCATAGAGGTTACTTACCTCCTGTTTCATCGTTGAATGTGGTATAGTTCATCAACTGCTGTACGCTGATCTCTCCACAACCATTCAGTAACAGCCTGAAGTCTTCTGGTGTAAGGTTATCTAGTGATGAGGCTGGGATAACGTCTAGTACACCATCACGTATGCTCTGCTCATTGACAAACAAAACAAAATTCACGGCTTCGCTTCAGTGCCCGCTAAACAAATATGGCTGAACACCATAATGATATACTCTACTAATAATACTAGTACTAAGGTATTGCTTTAACATTTGATGAAGACATGTTCGACTATTTTGGCAAATAAAAGTAGCCAGTTGCAGAATCTGCGCTGAACCTGAAAGTACTCCAAAGTATTCTAGTATTTTGACGATTATCTCTAATTTTCTTGAAGAATTAAGAAAATAGATATCGCTAAAAGGTATAACTTATTCTCCTTAAGCACAATTGCTTTTTTAAGTAGTGATCCGCGTAAGACCGATAGCGAAAACAATAGCACCGCGGCATGAGTAGCCATTGGAACGAGCGTTGCGCGAAAGTGTTAATCAAGTTACATCCAGATTCCTGATTGGACAAATTGGTCACTAAGCGGAAATTTTGAATGTTTTATTCAAGTTATAACCGAACTACATGGCCTACAACTCCAGAATTTTGGAACAAACATTCCACAATAGCAACAAAGCTATGGCAGAAGTTTCGTGGATTTCGTATGTGAGGAAACGATGCTCACATACGAATTCCACCCGAAGTACACAAAACAAAAGGATATGACTCGGACCTTCCATATATGAAATATCGTTAATGTTAACGAAGTCTTTCGTATAAAAATCGTAAATTTTCTGTTTTTGACCAATCAGATGACCGGATATTTTAATAAAATAATCCAATAATTGTTTACACAGGGGATACCAAAAATTCCATTACCGTTCGTGCTATTGGTCTTACGCGGATCACTACTTAAATTTTAAAATCTTTAGTTTCAGCCATTTAAATGGAAAAGTGTTACATCTCACTCGCAGTGCATGATGGTATAACCTCAGATCCTACTCTGGCTGGAGTTTCATAATGTGAAAGTAAAGTAAAGGTAAATAAAGTTAAGTTAAATAAAGTTAAGAAAAGCTATAAAAAGTATTAAACTTTATAAATGTGACAAAAACATGGAGACGCGGCATCACGGGTCTTCTGGCTGGTTTCTCATACAAATCCTTATAATTTTCTAATCACTGTAACTTCTTAGGTATTCATGCTAGGCCACTGAAACGGTGTTAATTACTAATGTTGACACGCTCTTTCAAATGCTAGCTATTTTGACTACAGTACGTGAGCTCAATACAGCATTCCTTGTTCTTTCCCAAATTTTCAAGGCAGAAAGTTGAATACACTTTGATATCCCATAAGTAACCCCACTGAATGTTCTTCGCCACATCAAATAATACCTGTAAGGCTTTCTTGGTACTCGTAACCATCTTGTAATCAGCGTACAGTCGAACATATTCCTGTACAGTAGACGGCGTGACAGCGATGTTCCTTCCCAGTTTCATCAGATCAACAACAGCACCTCCTTCTTCTGACGTCAGCTGGATGGTAAACGTCAAATCAAGAGCCTGGAATTTCTCCTCTGCGTCTGCCGCCTCGGCTGTCACGAGAAGCTGTCGTAAACTCTCGTATAGCATGGAATCGAAGAAAGCTAGATCGTGCCAGCCAATCTGGAAACACGAAACGGTTATGATAAATGTTTAGACACTGTTAATTTCGATATGATGTCAAATTTTGGGTTAACTTCAAAATTATATGACGTCACATTTTGGGTGACGTCAAAGAAATGAAAAGATACTGATTAAATTGCCCTATTTCATTATGACGTCACGGCTTATTTATGAGGGGGACAGAATCATCCACAACAACAGAAATTGAACAAAAATCCTCGGCTAAAATAGTTTATTCTCAAACTGTCTTGTTTCCAGATATAAGATGTACTGATGTTTAATACACAATATTTACTGTGTTTGGTGGCTGTTCCTGCTTTTCTACGGTCTACAAAACACATTTCATATTGATTTTCTTCGTGTTGTTGCTGTTTTGTCCCATGACCTTGATCCTTAGCGTTTAAACAGATTGTTTTTTTTGTGACGTCATAATGAATTAGGGCAATTATGCAAATATCTGAAAAGCCCACAGGTGGAGAATGATGAAGCTTATGTCCGACATAAACAACCCAAAGCAACATTAGTACACATTATAAGATCTTGAAGCAACGCAAAAGGATTGGGGATTAAGGGAGAAGGAACTAGGGATCCTTCCGAATTACACTGCTAGCAGAGGTCTTTTTCTCCCCTCCGTTTTGGTTGTAGGTCGAGAAAATTTTAGAGGTTAATCACATGACAAACCGGTTTCTAAACTAGTCTTTCCGGATATTACGATAAATTATTTATGTAGGAAAGAGCAACATTGAAAAACTCCATTTAAAAGCCCCGGACAGCGCTGAAACATTGCAAGAGGATTGATGGAGGTACAAACTATGACTCAAAGAAGTTCTAGCGCAGTTTATTTAGAGAAATGATTTATTTTAAATTTCTATCACAAGCCCCATACATTCTCGTATAAATCTTGCTCAGGAACGTTGTTTGGGCTGCCTGTGGGTGTGCTTGAGTATTTCCGCTTTTGACAGGCGGTACATCAGGAGGAATGGAAATATGTCATATGTTTCCAAGGAAACCGTCACGCATGCTCAACATGAAAAACGATTGTTTCTGGGCTGGGTATACGATTGGGTGGGCACTTTATTCACAATCCCTATTCGCTATTAATACATTTGGCTAAAATTCTAACCTACCCTTCGTCCAAGTATGTATTTGATCACGTGTCTGTTGAAGGACATAGGGCACACTTCGTTGTGCAGTAGACAAAGGCCAACTATTCTGTTTAACACCAATGAAAATAAAGTGGGTTAATTGACAAACAATTTATTCCACGTTCTTTTGTTGTTGTTGTTTTTGCATTAACTCGTTGACCCATGTTTTCTTTCCCTGGAATTTCTTCCTTCTTTTTCCGCTCCCCCTGTTCTTCCCTCTTATTTTTCATTAATTTATCGAGCGTTTTATTTTCTGAGAAGTTTAACTTGTAAAAAGAATAGACTGTTGCGTTAATACTCCAGTTTCTAATTCTCTGTTATGCAGGGTTAGCCTCGTTTTTGTGTAGAATATTCACGTGTTTCATTGAAGGTCCGTTGGAATTTCAAAGTGTTTGTATTGTTGTAGTTGTTTATCCTTCGTTTTATCGTTGGTATTTATGAATATTTTGACACTGAAATGAGGCTAACCCTGCAAAAACGAGTCTTTAATCTAGACGTACAGTGGTATTTTGTGAATTCGAAAAAGCGTCACCGTTTACAATGCCGCTTTGCACTCTGAAAGGTACTAGTAGCCTTCGTCAACGCCGAACCAAACCCCGGGGTAACTAGCAGGCCAGGAAGATGTGATCATGCCTTAATCTCTCCCTTATAACTGATATTACAATCTATCAAACAACCGTTTATAATACATTTTTACCCATTAGGGATCGAATATTATTTATCGCCTGGGGGTGGGGGGTTGGAGGATTTTCGATGCGACACCATAAAAATTATCTGATTCCTCCTGAGGTAATATGGGATTTAAGTCATCCCCCTAAATCCTCCGAACTCCCCCCCCCCTCCCCCAAGAACATAAATATTGATTGGTTCCTTACTAATATCGGTTTTTCAACTACTATCGGATAGGTGAATGCAGGACCACAAGTCCCTGAATTCAAAACGCGCACTTAAATTCACGTCGTTATAAGGTGAACGAGCTATCCATACAGTGACTAACCTGCCAACGTTTCTATAACAGTTGAGTCTTTCTTCAGTCCAGAGTCCTGGTCTTGGTGAATAGTAACCCACTTTACCAGGCTGGTAGAACAAGGGCGTGAAATCCTCATTCGTGTCTTCTCCCTCCAGACTAGAACTTCCTGCAGTCTCGCCATCTTGATCCTTGTTCACAGACCCTTTCCTTTGTGAAGAGAAAACAAAGCACTCCTTGAATGTCAGGCAGCAAGGACAATGGAATTTTGTTGCAAAGCTAGACCACAATGCACTAGTTTCTTTTTTCCGAAAAGGCGTTCTGAACACACAGTTGATTTCTTAATAGTAAACTATGCTGTCAATTTAATTTTCCATATAAGGACATGCCAGCGGTCTAACCAAATATGTTTCAATAATTCAATGGTATGGGATAACAAGAAATCAAACATAAATCACTGAACCATTCACAACACTCACTTTCCGTTGCTTAGCAACACATCGACAGCATCTTCAACACGTTGTCTTAAGGTATCCTCGCTGGCTAATAGTAGAAGAAGTTGTGCTGGGGAGAGTTCCAATAACATTCCTGTAATTTTGCTTGCAAGGTTCTAGAGAACAGGACAAGAAGTCTTAGTAATTCTCCAAGCATTCCAAGGATGAAATAACAAAATTTCTTGGATTTTAATGAGCGCGCAATTTTAAGGAAACGGTCTATCGATGACAAGTCGATGAGCAGGGTCTAACGTTTGTTAACTTTATCTCAAGTAATTTATGCCTTCTGCATCACCCTACAAAACAAACCTGCACTTCTAAATAGCCTTTTTATTGTGAAATACATTTTACTTTACGCTAGTCTTCAAACTACAATTACCATTCTATGCACACAACCTTCAACTCAACTGTTGATTTTTTACAGAGGAAGGAAAAAGCACGAAAGAACTATGGAATATTAAAATAATGAAACAGTAATGAAATGTTGCAGAATATCTCAATCCCTTGATATCAAAGACTCGTTTTGCAACTGTTTAACCAACAAGGGTGCACTTTATGAATAAACAACTCGTAATTCTAAGCATTAATCTTCATCGCAGACAAATTTTGAACTATAGAAGCCACGTGTCAGAGCGTAATTATTTTCAACCAAAAAGTCCCTGGATGTTAGTAAGAGCTTACTTACCGGTTGTAAAGCATGTACCCGTGGATAGAGTCTTTCACCTAGAGACTGTCTATGGTAGGGTAGGGACTCGCCGTCCCCATCATCACCCTCTGTACCACTAAAGTGAAAAGGTCTCGCGTCGGTGGACAGACGTCGGCGTGCATCGCGGTCACGATCACGGTCACGCTTATAACGGTATGTTGCACGACGAAGGCGTTGAGCTATTGCTATTAAAAAATGAGTAGGTGAGGGATAAAGAATTATAGTGGAATAGAAGGGAATCGTATAGAGAAAGAGAACAGGGTAAAGCAGAGGCTGATGTAAAAATCCGAGGTAGAACGGATAATGAAGTTGATTTTCACTTCGCTTTCTTTAACGTTGGTCAGTAGGCCTTTTTGCACTAATAGGTCACGTGACTAGACCACCCTTAGACAAGCACCAGTGTCAAAATGAACTCCAGAAATGGAAAGGACATCTCGATATTAGTACGAAGGTGAAGTTTCAGCTCAAAATGCATGACACAGGAGAAATGGCATGAAATATAAAATCCAATGTTTTCTAACAGTTTGTATGGAAAAATGTACTGGACTGCACGAGCTTGCTGTCCAACACATTTTCCCATACAAATCCTAAAAAAAATTCCCAATTTTATACTTCATACCGTTTCTCCTGTGTCAAACACTTTTATTTGAAACTTCACCTTCTTACTAATATTGAGATGCTCTGCTTGATTTAAGCGTGGTCTAGTCACGCGACCTGTTATTGCACAAGGCAGGTACAGTTACCTCAGGGAGGGGACAAGTCTAGACCTCTTGCAGCAATTCCCAACGCAGTCTTATTTGGACGACAAAACAATGTAACATTTTTACATAAAAACAGTCTTCAATTCTCAAGAGAGTGAAGTTCCAATTTCTTTACCTCCAAATTTGAACTACATTGGAAACTGTTTCGTTATCGAATCCACCCGCGATATTTGATGAAAGTGCTCATGCATCTCGGAAAGCGTCCATGGTACTGAAAACTTCCTGTTTCTCTATACTCACTTCTATTCGTATCCATGGCTGGCAGTTTTTCTCCTGATAATAAAGCTTCACTCAAGGCAGTGTAAAAGCTACGAGCCACCCCACTGCCCTCCCCTGGTTCGTCTTTGAACGACACCTTCACACGGTGTATTGTCATTGGACGTGAACGAGGCCCACGTCGACCAAACTGGCTGTTCAGCTGCCGCACTGCTTGTTGGATGATGGTGGTACGACCACGTTCCACCTGTCGACGATTGTAAGAAGTGGAGTTAGTTACGTATTTAATATTGTGAAGAAACAAAATCAAACGCAGAGCAGCGGTACAGATTTAGTCTCACTGCACATGGGTGTATCCCAGAGGGGGCACCTGTAGTATTCGCGAGTGGGGCACATAATAGGAGTTCGGAAGGGCACTTTCTTGTCCTTAGGGGCAGGTGTACACCCCAAACACCCTCACTCTAACTCTACTACTTCTATTTCAAAAAGGTTTGTCGTCGCTAATTGACATAGGCGATAGAAGATAAATACCTCTATCGTCAGATCTCTTTGTGCGGAGTTACGCAGTCGTTCCATTTCTCTTCTAAATTTCGTTTCATTGACGTCAAATCGGCCCAGTTCCCCTAACACGGACGACGGTTCGGCCCCAACATCTTCAAGAAACAAGCGGCCAAACAGCTCCACGCAGAGACGCCAGCGGCCTAGTAACGAGTTGGCTGGAGTACCGCCCGTTATGAATGACCTAGGTATAGATAAGGCCTGGAACTGGCTTGAAGAAGGACCAGAATCTTCTTTATCTATTCCAATTGAAGATAAACATTCAGTATATTCATATATATTTTTCACGCCTTAATAATTTCAATTGCGAGAAGAAATGCTACCCGCAACCTTTGCAGAGTTAGTCACACAGTGCAATTTCGCAATTGCGTGCTACAATGGAGTACAAGAGATTCAGCTGTGGTACGTGATGCAATTTCGTAGTTGCGCTATAGTTTACCGTGTATACAGTCAATTCAAAACCGGCTTCAAGCCTACGTGACTGGACCGAAAGGGAATGTGGGAAGAAATCACTGAAGTAGTTAAATTTTTGTTCTGAACTGAGTTGTTCGCGCTTACTAATAAGATAAGAATGGCGGGCAACAGCCCATTAATGTATGTCTTCGGGCTTTGAGAAAGGAAAGATGGCTGCTTCTCCATACACTATCTAATCAGACATGCAGTTAACCGCTTCGGTGATTTCTACCCATACTCTCTTTTGGTCCAGTAGCGCAGCCTTGAGTCCGGTCAACGACAACACTTCTTGAATTGACTATATCCAGGCCATCAAAAGTTCCAACCTATGTATCTCCTCACCTTTATTTTCTTGGTCCTTCAATGGTCTTGTCTCAGCAACTGCCTCTTCTTGTTCTACTGACATCAACGTTGCATCCGATTTTGACAAAGCCATATTTCGTGTGCTATCTCTACCCTTCGCAGAAGTATTCTTCTCAGACCCAGTTCCAAAGAGCTGCTCCCTTCGCGCTCCAGGATGTAGCAGATGAGGTTGACAAGCGAGGGGAAGAGCTTCTTCTATCGGGGTATGGAACGGCTCTGGAGGCTCACAGCCTAGCACGGTGGTAGAGTCAGTACGTACGAAGAACTGATGGAGTGTCCCTGTAGTTGGTGTAGGCATGGGTTCATCATCCACTGGTTCTGTATCTTCATCATATTCATCATCACGGCGCAGACTGCTACTGTCTTCATCATCGATATCATCACTACCTTCCTCGTCGTTAACCGTCTCGACTATAGTTGTAGCTTTGGTGTTCTCGATGCTCGATTTATTAGCATGTGATACAGCGCTTGGGTTATTACGTAGGTAGTATATGAGAGCGTCCATGACGTAGGCAACATGGCGGAGGGAGGATACGTCGAGTTTGGGGAGAGTGTCACCGTGTTCGTTGCACTGTCCTCGCAGTAATGATAGCAAGTAGAGAAGGAAGTCTTGACGACCAACGTCTGGGGTACCAACACTTGCTGTCGTGTGTCTCCTGAAACGAATAAAATACTCATAAATCAATGCTTTTTCCAGTAGTAATTCTTCTTCCAGACAGGACGCAGATGCAAATTCGGTAGAGGAAAAGGAATTAATGAAAGAGAAAAGAAGAAATTAAAAGAACGAAATTCAGAAAGAAAGAAAGAGAGAAATAAATAAACAAGCAAACAAACAAGAAACAAACAAAGAGAGAAACAAAGAAACAAAGAAAGAAGGAAACAAAGAAAAGAAGAGACGAAAGGAAGGAGGAAGCAAGAAAGGAAAAAGTCAACGAATAAACAAACGAACACCGTCCAACAAACACCGAAATTAAAAAAGAAATAGAGAAAGAAACAAAGAGAGAAACAAAGAGAGGAAGGAAGGAAGAAGAAATTTACGAACAAACAAATGACCACCATCCATAGATATAGATATGTTAAAGAAGGGTTTCCATCTTAACATATCAATATGAATGGTCATATCAGAAAAGCTGTCGAATACCAAAAAATTCATAACTTCATAATATGAACACTAATTTTATTCACCTTCTTCTCTTATTCTCCCAAGACCTCAGTAATGCAGCATCTTCACGTGTTCTTCTATCCCTACTAGCCGCCTTCTGGTGAGTCTCGTGCAGGGGATGGGAGGGGTGACTAGAGTCTGTAGCAGATGACAGCGATAGACCAAACCTTAGCTGCGACTCCGTGCAATCCATGACCGTCTCCAGCCAGTCCCAGCAAGGCTGTAGTCCTCTGTCTACCAGGGTGCAACAGTCTTGAAGTGTAGTGGAGGGAGGGATGAGGGTAGTGATTGGAAGTGAGGAGGGATCGTGGGCGAAGATTAGTAGATCTGTTATCTGGAATTCGAACAATAGACCATATTCACGATAGCCACTATGATGGTTTTCATATTGTAATGCAAATTAGCCATGAGGTCTTCCAGGGGGTCAACATTACAAGAACAACTATTTTTAAGGTGCTGTTACACTAGACAATTTTCCCAGCAACTTGTCTTGCAATTTTGTCGCGAAACAAGTTGCACGAGACATTGCTTGTAACATACCAAAACTGTCTCGCAACCGTTGCGAGAAAACTCAGAGGCACTTTTGGTAAGCAATGTCTCAAGTTGAAATTAAATTTGCCCGGTGTAACAGCACGTTTACAAAAATCAGCAAATTTCAAATATCCAATTCAGATTTTTGACATATATTATTCAAATGTGAAAGTATATTACGGGGGTGGTTGAAATCCAACCCGATTTTACGTTGTCTCCCCTTTGGAAACCACGTGATTTATCAACATCACGAGACAAACATGGCGGCTATCGTACCATAAAGCTAAATCCAAGTCAAATATACCGGAATATAGCATATCTTACGACACTTGGGGGCTGTTTATATGAAGTCGAGTTGTCCCTGCTAGCCGGGATAACTCTTTTGTTTTCTTTTACCTTGGGGACACAAAACAAAAGAGTTATCCCGG
>JAAAQI020040898.1:0-18418 GCA_011800005.2 Stichodactyla mertensii | reverse complement strand
AAGTCTGTCTGATGAGTGCGTAAGCACGAAACTCGGAGTAACAGAGAACATGTCTCGTTTTAAATCTAGTCCATACTATATTTATGCTCTGCACTCCTGTGCATCGAGCACTGTCATGTCAGGATAGACAACTCACACTTTGATATATATATATATATATATATATATATATGATAAAATAACTCATGAATAAATGAATGAGGAAAACATAATAGAAATCATTGACCATGGGGAAAGTTGTACATCTGATACAAAATCATCTTCATTTGCACAAACTTTAACTTGGATTTTCTGGACAAAGCTTGGTTCACTTTGAAAAAATTCAGCAGAACATGATATCATACACCCAGACATTGTTTACAGCACTTTTCGTAATTCTGCGACCTACTGACTCCAGACTTCTGGGCGACGTTGGATGTTTTGGCTTCCGTCAATCAAAGTTTCAACAGTCTGAGTTAGTAACTATTTTGATTGATAGAAGCCAAAATGCCCAACGTCGCCCAGAAGTCTGGAGTCGGTAGGTTGCAGAATTATGAAAAGCGGTGTAAGTAGTTTAGAGCAGATTACGTATGAGTGGGAAATGGTAAGGTGAATTCATAGCTGTACTTTAGCTGTACCATACTTTACCATAACAGAAACTACATGCTGTGATTGGATGATTCACCAGAAAACAATGGAAAGCCATTTCAATGTTACTGCATTGTGTACGTTGTGCATCGTATAAGTGGCTTACTCATGTGAAAACCGCTCTTCAACATTCGCATCTGTGTTGTATCTGATCTACAATCACTTGCCTTTGGCTCATAACACAGCTGCGCATATTGTGAACACTACTAATTTTAATATTAATCACATTCATTGAATGGTGAAATGGATAAAGAATAACAAAAATGGAATATGTTTTTCTGATGTCAAATATCCTATTCTTGCTGTATCCAAATTCCTCCTAGGTTACTTACAAAAAGAGTGATGTGTTGCTTAATCATAGCATAGCTTTCTTTAAACAAATTAACTCTAATTTCTAATTAACCTATTGTTTTCACAGAAAATGGATATTTTAGCATCAAGTACCTCAGTCTTATCATCCTTACTCTACAAAATGCCTCCTTGATTCTCACAATTCGCTACACACGGACCCTTCCAGGGGAAATGTACATCTCAAGTACTGCCGTTGTCATGGCAGAGCTATTCAAAGTTGTAACATGTTTGATCATATTGCTGTTTCAAATTGGTAGCATTGGTGGATGGACAAGTCATCTGTATTCATCTATAGTTCATAATCCTCTGGATACTTTGAAGCTTTCCGTGCCGGCATTAATCTACACAATTCAGAATAACCTGCAATATGTAGCCATATCAAATTTGGATGCTGCGACCTTTCAGGTTTGTTGTCAATGCTTTAATAAATAGGGGCTATTGGTCAATAAATGGTTTATTATAAGAATGGCAAACAAAAATATTTTGAAAAAGTCTGTAACTTTTGCCGAGGTATGGATGAAAAAATACCGACTTCTCAGCAACCAATCAAGTTGTTTCATTTTCGTAAGTGGACTGGCTTGTATAATAATTGTTAGTATTTAACATTATGGTTATAATGCGAAAAGCTAGCATAACATGTATTTTGCTACAATATAACACTAGTCTTGCTCTGATTGGCTAAATTTATATATACTAAATTCTCAGGGGTGCATGCTGATGTGTGAAAGATAAACAACAAGTTTAATACTTTCTAAAATAAAAACAGAATTTTAATTCATTTATTCAAGTCTCAATCTGCTCTGCTATGTTAGAAAAAGATTGGTCAATATTGAGCCTGTGTTCTTCACTTATAGGTGACATACCAACTCAAGATCCTAACAACAGCACTCTTCTCAGTTGTGATGCTGAATAAAAGCCTTAACAAACTACAGTGGCTGTCACTGTTCATGCTCTTTGGTGGAGTATCTATTGTTCAACTGCAACCAACATCTGCTGTTAAAACCACAGTTGCACCTGCTGCGACATCCAGTGAAACCTTAGCAACCATGACAGTTGCCAAGCAGAATCCTCTGATTGGATTGTTAGCTGTGGTGTTGTCAAGTTTGTGTTCTGGATTTGCAGGCAAGTAATGTTAATGACAATCTAATATGTCACTGTAGTTATTTGTATACCTTAAAATAACTGAGGAGAACTCATGATTGGAAACTGCATGGCAACAATATTCACCAAAAGAGCAAGAGTCCTCCAAAACTTATCACTTAAAACTGACATGTACTGTTGTCAGTTCCTGTTGTTCGTCAACGATGCAGGAGGACTATTTACTTTACCTTACAGATAATGCTGTTGTATATTGTAGTTCAGGCTAGACCTTGGCTCAGATAACTACCATGTTTTGGGTAGGCCTACCCCTTTCAACTAGAGATGTCAGTATTACTCTCTACAAAATAAGTTGATTAACTCAGTCAGACATTTAGGGGACTCGATTTTTCTATGCTTAGAGCAGATTTCGTATGACAGTGAAAAAGTTGTGGAACACAGCTTGGACACGGTCAAGGCACAGCAAGGAACTTCAAAATTCTAGAAAACATCACGGTCACGGCAAGGCACCCTTATGGCATTGACCGTGCCGCAACTTTTTCACAGTCACATGAAATCTGCTCTAAATTAAGTTAGTTCCCTCCCCCTCCCCTCCCCCTCCCACTAATGATCCAAGAAAGTGTACCCATCACATGCAATTCTTGTAACTCTTTCTCTCTCTATTACTGACAGGTGTTTACTTTGAGAAGATCCTCAAGGGTACCCAAGGATCTGTGTGGCTGCGAAACATTCAGTTAGGAACCTATGGGGTCATAATTGGACTAATAGGAATGCACATCAATGATGGTGCAAAAATAGCTGAAAAGGGATTTCTGTATGGCTACACAACCGTAGTGTGGATTGTAATAGCCATGCAAGCATTTGGTGGTTTGTTAGTTGCTATTGTTGTCAAATATGCTGACAATATTCTTAAAGGATTTGCGACCTCATTTTCTATCATTCTCTCCTGTGTAGTATCAGTTTATCTGTTCACCTTTCATGTTAGCTTTCAGTTCGTATTTGGTGCAGGTCTGGTGATACTAGCCATCTATTTATACAGTTTACCACAAAAAACCACACCACAAGGTCCATCTGCCTCTGCTGGCAATGGAAAACGCTCTCCAGCTGTTTCTAAACTACCAGTATGAACCAGGAGCAAGATATGAACAGTTTGATAAATAATTAATAGTATATCTTAGTATTTCTATAAACAAACACATCTTCAGAACCTCATAAAAGGTTGCGAGAACTTTTAGCTCACTCAGATTAAGTAATGAGTCATCATATTAACCTTTATGATTAATGTCCTCATTTTATGACTATTTGTCATCGAAGTGGGACTCTAACATTTCAAAGAAGACTGGAGTTTAGTTGGCTGTCAGTCAAATTAGTCTTCTGTGATTAGTCAAACATGAAACTAACCTACCATTAAATTTGATTGACATCTGTCTGAAAGCTACTTTCTTTTTTTAATAATTTTGCTGTTCATATATTTCCTGGACAACTGGCCTCATCATGTTTATAGGTAGTACTAGTTTCTTGAGCTGTCTTTTCCAGCTGAACGGAAATAAATTTTCTAACCAATCACAGTCCATTGTGATTTTTCATGGCCAGCCCTATGTTCAATCACTTTTTTCTACCTGAAAACAATAGGCCCCTTGCAGCACGTCGGAATGCAGCTGAATTTAGAGGGCAAGACAAAAGAATCTCAACTCCAGACAACCAGAAACCTGTTGTCTTGCCCTCCAAATTCAGCTGCATTCTGATGTTTTGCAAGGGGCCTATTGAAAATTTAATCTGATGTATTTTGAATCCTAGAAAAGTCCAAAACTATTAAAAAGAGTGATGTTTAATCTGTGAATTATCTAAAAGCCAAATGAGAAATGATTTTGAAAACAAAGAGTGAGGGCCCGAGATTTTGACCATCAATGCTTTGTGCAGCTAGTTGTTTGCTCAGCTGGTTAGCAATATGCCAGAGTGTGCGCATCAAGATAAAATTATTTATAACCATAATGTGAAGTAGAATATTTATTTACATTTGTTACGTAGCTAGAATTTTTGATGCATGCTTTAGAAACTGTGGCAATATGCTAATCGTTTTCAAAAAATAAGATGTCCACTCAAAATTAGAGTGATTTTATTTAAACCATGAAAAAATAGTATTCATAATAGCTAGTATTAGACTAAAGCCATTTTTTTTCTTTTGTCCTTAATTATCAACTAGTCCAAACTAAGTAGTCATCTTTCTTTCACAGGTTAAATAAAATCACTCTAGCAACACAAATGAAACAATAGATTGTATTACTTTTTTTGCTGTTTTTTTAATTGTATCAATAAGAGAGTCACTTGATTTCTGAATTGTATTTTTAATTTTACCATTATAGTGCTACAAATATGTATAATAATCTGTTTGTCTTTGAGATTTAATTAGACTTAATGTAAAATAATATAGGTTTTACCAATAAACTTAATTTCTTGAGGTCTTAGTTTAGCACTACTCTTGCTTTAAGTTGTGTTCTCACACCTGTGATTACCCTGTGAAAAGAAGCTCTTTTCTGCCCTACTGGGAAATGAGGAGAAAAGAACAGATCTTTTCCTCTTAGCCACCACATAGATTCAGTGGATTTTGTATCGGTGGAGAATGACATGGCAAATTTGAAGCCATACTGTAGCAGTACTATACATTACTGTAAATGTAAGCACATTAATTTTCGTGATTGAATTATTGAAACACAATACTCAAAAACAATGGGAATTTACTCCGACCAGTGTGATGGCAGGTCTTACCATGTATGTGTTGTGAGACAGTACCACAATATAATACGTTTCTCCACTCATATGAAAATGCCTCTAAAGCCTGCTTCACATAATTGCATTTTCGTAAAACAAAGCCTTGTGATAAAATGAAATTCTGATAAAATAAAGCCTTGTGAAGCAAAGTATATCAGCATATAGTGGTGCTGGTGTGAGATGTGTAGCTTGTTTGTGAAACAAGATGTTAAATACCCTTGAGCTATAAATTAATACCATAAGAACATGTCCAAAACACATTTAACATAGCTAAAATGTGCATTATGAATAAATTAGAATTAACAAATTATTAAATCTTCATAAATAATCATTGATAAGTTATTTTTTCTGTGCTTAAGTACCCTGAAGGTAAGCTGAACACTAAACTTTAAATGAATTATTAAAGCAAAACAAATTCATTTGAATCCTTACTTCATTGCTTGCTGATACGAAATTTTAAAAATAAGCAGTGTTGATTAAAATTATTGGTTGAATAAATGCCCTCAAAAAAGAGGTGACGCAGTTGCATTATGCTAATTAATAATTTGATTAAATTTGATTATTGAAATTCTACTTGATTTACTAATTCACCAATTATATGCGATTGTCTGCAAAAGTTATGGCCATTCAAAGTACCAGTTTTTAGTATAAGTAAGGGTTAAAGAATGAACACAAGTGGTTTAGCAATATATAATGTTCATTAAGGGAAAAAATATAGAGTACAAGTCACTCATGCAATATGATGGTAAGGTAAATGTGGTGATGTCAAAATTTAATACCGTTAATGATATTTACTGGAACCACAGCTCATGGGGTCAAGTTTTTACGTAATGTAAAAGTGAAAACTACATCTACTAAAATGTATTAAGGGTGGTTTTATTAAAACAGAGGACGTTCTAATATTCCACAGTTCCTTTTGGTCATGCAGTTGCCAATCACCGATTGCCATTCACAGTTTGCCCCATCAACCTTTTTGAAATAACTATATCATCTCTCTCTTTTACTGGTACATGCATGTCTAGTGGCCATAATTTTTGCAAAAGGCTGTATATTGTATCAAAATTCTTTCTCTACTAAAAGTGTTGTGAAAGATAGAAACTGGCCATAAAGCACAAGTACAATTCCAACAGGTTAAAGCTGTGTAGAATCAATGGTATATGTGAGCAGGTATCTGGGTTATTCCTACACAGCTGCTTTGGGCTTGTCATACAATGCTCTCTTTAGATATAAGCCTGGTTCACACTAGCAACATAAGAATAAGCATAAGCAACACACAGAGACTCGGTTCAGCTTTTCTCAGGAAGGTGTGAGAAAAGAAAAGTGCTGCAGCTATAATAATGAGCATTACCCAACTCAGTCTGTTTAATATGCCTATGTCGGATGTGTGAACCAGGCTATAGAGTTTCCAAACTCATGAATAATGAGAAGAAAAGAAAGTAACTACCATGACTGGTTTGGATGATCTTAATTAGCATAAAGTTTGGCCAAATTTCACTTTTTATTTCTCCTTGAATTATTCATGCTTTGAGAAGCTAAGCTGGAACATAGATCAAATGGGAAAGAGTGTTTTTCCTTTATTCAAACACCTAAAAGTTGGTTAAACAACCTTGGCTGTGCCTCATTTTTTTCAACCCACTTACTGCTGTTTAGATATTGGATGAAACACTTTTTCCCATTTGATCTATTACTTGGAAGACAATCTTAAAATTGGTTGCATAAAAGACTAGTAGGTTATTTCCAAATTAGTATAAAATACATTATTTAAACTCTTCTACGCCTCATTCTTCAATTTTTTGGTTCCCTTACACCCATTATACTTAATATTATGGCCAGTCCCATTTTATTTACTTTTTTTTATTGATTTTCATAATTTATGATGCCTGGGGAATTGCTCTCATAACTATCAATGAAAATGTTTATTTCTTTTTATTACAAATTGTACATACTTAAGCAAGTGTATTGGCAGCACTCTTGATTCTGTGGTAAAAAATCCAGGAAGTAAATTAAATTTACACTTCAATCATGGCTGCATCCTGAAAATAATATTTACGAAAAGAAACAAAATAAATATACACAAAGTATGATGAAACACAATGAGCAGAGGTAAAATTAAGGACAAACTTTAATTATATGCACCTTTTCAGTTTCTTTTACACTTGTTTTGACAGCATGCACTCAATCATAAGGTCTGATGTTGTACAACATCAATAGAGCAGATTTCGTATGACTGTGAAAAAGTCGCGGCGCAGACACGGTCAAGGCACGGCAAGGAACTTTGGAGTTCTAGAAAACATCACGGTCGCGGCAAGGCACGCTTACGGCACTGACCGTGCCGCGACTTTTTCACAGTCATACGAAATCTGCTCTAATAGAGCACTTGAACAAGAGTGCATTACAGTGTGTGTGTGGGGGGGGGGCACTGAACAATTCCTTTTTTAGAATATTATGAACTATATGCACTACATGCACTGTATAGTAAGTGGTTAGTAAGCTGTTGACCAACACCTTACCAACCACTTACTAACTATTTGTGTCTAAGAAAAACATTTTTAGAAAATGACAAACCAAAAAACAAATTATGAAAAACGACACTCTTTTACCAACCATTTCCCAACCACTTACAACATACCATAAAGAGCCCTTTTTAAATAGAGAACCCAGAGAAAAACCCTCAAAGCACAGGAGAGACACCAACCATATATCTATTGATGTGACAGCAAGTCCAAGTGTCGAACCTACAACCACACCTACACCACCCTTCAGGTTTTTTCCTGAGTCCCCTTTTTTGTGACCTATTTTCCATCTCCCTCTGATTACACTAATCAACTAGTGTCCATAGTAAGTAACATACATCATCATCGCCATGTCTTCCATGAGTTGGTGAATCAAACATGTTGTGCTCTGCACCAGGCTCTTGTGGCAGGGAAGAGTACTGGTAAGATGGTTTACTGAAAAAAGATCCACATTTCGCTATTATTTTGCTATGAATTGTATAGTACTTTCAAATGCAATTGTGATGAAAAAAATGTAATCACTAAAATCATAATCACTGTGCTAATCAAAATAACACTAAAAAGGTCACTGAAACTTTGAGTGACAGAAGCCCTTTACACCAGACATCTGGGCATGGTGCAGGACTAACTGTAATTTACAGCTAATAGACTACATGTAAACTGTTTTCTGAGTTATAAAACATAATTACACCTATTTCAAAAAATAAAAAATAAATAAAAACAAAACTTGTCACAGCCAAAAGCATTCACAGTGTCATATTTTCTTTTTAATATATGGCAGGCTACAGGACAGCAAGTTCAAATGTGTGTCTGAAAACCCAGCTACAATGATAAGAGTTTGCTTTCAGCCCTAACTTCTCACTTCATGTTGTCTTTGGTTATGACAATGTTTTTTTAAATAGGTGTAAATTGAAAATAGGAGTAATGCTTAAGGTAGGAATGGATCAGGTCATTCATGATAAATCAGTAGTTACAAACCTTTTTCTTATGTCTATGTATTTCTTGGCAAAGTAGGCAGATATTATGAGCGCAATGATAGTGATTGGCACAACCACAGCAGCAACCACTGATTGTGACTTTGAACCCTACATAGATTAATGGAAAGATATATATTTATTGGCTAACTTTTTTTTCATTCATCATTATGTTAGGTTTCAATTATGTCATATGATTATACCAAGAACAAAATATGAAACATGTAAAAAGGCAGTGTGTATAAACCATCATTGCACCTTTGATTGGCTTGCATTAGACACTATTCCATAACCATAAAATGAGGCATTCTGGCATCTTCTGTGAGCACTGACGTATTTCTCCACATGTGTGCCACGGCTACTGCATTCATCACCAGGCACGAGGCGATACCTTTGCAGAAAAACAAAATAATTGTTTTCTCAGCATATGATTGTACATGTGTGGCTTTCATATTAGATTTCAATTTGCAGTTTGTGCATTTCCCACACAAATTTAGTAATTCATTAAAATCAACTTAAAGGTTTACACTGCTGATTGAACTGCTCCACCAAAGAAGGGCAGTGCTTTGCTTAAGGATGGTTTTAAGGAGAAAAAGTACAGTATGCAAAAAAAAAAGACTGAATATTTATGCAGGGAGTAGGTTCAAAGTTTGCTTTGTGAAGTTCATTGTGAACTTCCAAAGTATGACTTGAAGCTCAAAACTTCCAAACAAACTTCTGAACGAACTTCATGTTGTTAAAAGTTATGTGAAACACACTGTAATTATAAGATTTAGTGTGTATGTAAGTCAGAAGTCAGTGATTTAAAAAGCAATGGAAAAGGAAATTAAAGAATTACAGTTAATTGAGATTTCAGCTTTATGGGTTTCTTACCCTTTACTTTCAACATCCATTTCTTCTCCATTCTTGCACAATTTTGACATCCTGTTATTGTCTGGTAAGCAATTTTCTTCACCAACTTTACGAGAGTATCCATAATCACTGTAAAATAGGAAAAATATTGTTTGTTCTCATCATCATTTTCATCAATGTTATAGTCATCAGCCACCATCATTGATGATTCATTATCTGCACCATGTTATAAAACAACATTCTTATGAACAATCATTATTCATCTTTATCACCGGTATCATCACCACCACCATCATCACATACATCACTATGCAACATCTCTGGAAACATCATCATAATATCATCATCATCATTATCATACATCATCATCCTCATGATACACCACCTCATGCATCATCACCCTCATGTATCATCATCATCATCATACATCATCCTCATCATGATACACCACCTCATGCATCATCACCCTCATGCATCATCATCATCATCAGACATGTCATCATCATACACCATCATCATCATGTTTATCATCATCATCAACACCATTTTCATCATCATGTATCATCATCTTCATACACTTAGCTATTAAAATCATAATTAAACATGATCATTATCATCAGCATGCAACATTCATCATGCATCATGGCTGCATTGATCATCATAATCACCATGATTATGTATCTATAATTACCATTCCAGGTCAGCCTTTGTACATGGACAATATTCAATACTTGACTTGGGTCTGTAGTCCTCTCCATTAAAACAACTATTACACAGTGAGAGATTATTAATTGTAATGAATTTGCGTTATCTGTAAAGTGTAGTATTTGCTTTCAAGACTTAGTTTAGGTTTCTAATCAGCATCTACTCACAAACATGCTTCAAGGCTTTACTCATGTCAGAGCAAGAATTTGACTGTCAAAAAAATATATTGGGTGGCCATGGTACTGTATGTTGCAAAGTAGATCAATTAAATTTATCTTGCAAATTTGCTTGGCTTTAAGTAAATTTTAATTTATCTTGTATGATAATGTTTGTCTTGCTATTTCAAAATCTTCAAGTTAGAATTCTTGCTCATTGAATTGCATGTTCAAAACAAACAAAGAGGGTAGAATCTTGATTGATACAGACAGTTTAAGTAGAAAATACTAGATGTGGGGTAAAGCTAAATTAAAAGTACATACAGAATTTTTCGCTTTGGTCTCAAAATGGTCACTTTCTTGCCAAGCAAACAGCCCTTGTTCTTGCCATCACCATGTGGGACCCATGCTTCATAGTCAGACTTTTCTGGGTCCTTATTGTATAAGCCTGAAATGATAATAAAAGTTTTGATAGTAAGGTATAGGCAATAGCCACAGAGCTGCTAACATTCATTTTTGTGTATCCAGTATCATCATCATCATCATCATCATCACCATCACCATCACAATCATCAGCATCAGCATCACCATCACAATCATCAGCATCAGCATCACCACCAGCACCAGCACCAGCACCAGCACCAGCATCACCATCACCATCAGCATCAGCACCAGCACCAGCATCAGTACCAGCATCACCACCAGTACCAGCATCACCACCAGCACCAGCACCAGCATCACCACCAGCATCAGCATCAGCATCACCAGCATCAGCACCAGCAATATCATCTTCACTATAATTATCATGTATCATATTGTTATCTGTCAAATGTTCTGTATCATCATTGTTTGTGATAATAATAATCATCATCATCATTAGATCCCACACCACCTTTGTCACAATCATCCATAACCATTGACAACTCCTAGACAACTGCATTTTAAGCAACTACTACAGAATTGGATGGAGGGTAGCCATTAGCACCTGAAAACATGCTACAGCTTGATTGTCCAAGCAGCCTTCTTGAACTTACATTTTTTCTCCAACACACGTCTAAAGTTGAGTGTATAGACCATCCAACGCCTGTTGACACCATTATAACCCCATAGGCTAACTCTCATGGTCTGTGCACCAGGAGAAGTGACAAGACCAGTTAAGTGGAAGTTTTCTCTTGAGAACTCATATGAAAACCAGCAATCTCCCTCATTTACTGAGTACCTGTGTAATAAAGATGAAACAGGGAAAAGAACAGGTTCACAAATCTTGGTCTGCTGAGTTTATATACTTAATGTTGTATATTGTAATCTTTGGAGAAGGACATAATATTTTTGATAATGATTTCTAGATTTTTTCATTAAGTATTCAGTAAATATCAATCATGGCAAGGTAATTTCACATGCTCTCATTGGCCAATTATTTGTGGTCCATAACTTACATTATGGACTAAAAACCTTATTTTTGTGTTTGCCTTGCCATATAATATCTTATTAAGGAGGCTCAAAACAGTTTTCATGTGCGCACTCTTAATCATTTGAACTTGCAAAATCAAAATTGTCCCCCAAAAATCTCGTATTTAAACTAAAATAACTAAAAAAATGGATGGTAAAATGTCTTTTAACTTTGCAGGTGGTTTTTATTTAAGGGTTCAAAAGTGCTAATAAAGGAAAAAATTGAAAATTCTGTAAGAGGTAACATCCTAAAATAAACTTCATTATTTTTTAGAATTTCCTCTTACAGAATTTTTTCTTTTTCTTTCAAAATAAAGATTGGATCATGAAGTTAAAAAAAGCCCATTTTAAACAATTTTTACTGAAGAACTTTGTGCACATTTAAAGTGTTCTATCACTTTCATAGCAACGTCTCACGTTATATTTTCAATTTCATTCCAATCTTTATTTTATGCTCATTGGTCTTTTGGATCTACTTCTTGTCATACATTAGCCAGATAAATTTTTTTCAGGCCATATTTTGTTAGTGTATGCCATTTCAAATACCATTTCAAGCCTCCTTAACCTCACTTGCTTGGTCCAAATGTAAGTTTTTTGAACCTTGTTTTTTTCTACTAATTTTATGAGCCATGTGCTATGCATTTGGGCCATATGGCACTGGAAAAAACTCAGTCTATAACTTACGCTTTGGAGCTCATGCCCAGTTAATAAGAGGTATTTATACTTACCACAGTGATCTAACTTCATTTGGTCCCACAGGAACAGCTACTATAAGGCTGCCATGGTCAGCTATGGCATAGTGGTAAGCTCCCTTTAAACCAGTCTACAACAATCATAAATATCATGATGAGTGATGGTGGTGGTGAGAGGAAGGTGATGATGATGATTGATGATGGTGATTGATGATGGTGGTGGTGTTGGTGGTGGCGGCAATGATGATGATGATGATGATGAAGACTATGAAGATGATGTTGAACATGATGAATGTGAATGAACTATGCTGGTGACAGCCATGACAATTTTAGGAAAATTCCTTACACTTAAGTATTACTTTCACAATATTTCATTAATAATCATGATCTATGTAGCACTGTTTAATCAATGAGCAGGAGTGTTTTATCAGGTTTAAAACTTGAGGTGTAGCCGAGAAAATCCAAGTTAAAGTTTGTGCAAACGAAGACGATATTTTATCAGATTTAAAACCTCCTCCATGATCTATGATTTCTATTGTGTTTCTCCTTTAATAATTATTAATTATTCATGACACTTTTCCTTTATCTATGCTGTTTTATCAACATGTTGAATGTTGGGGAAACATGAGGAGAAAAGTACTGGCATCATGAGGTGTAGGCAAGTAATTCTAAAGCTCTTCAAGTGTTTTTTCAACACCCCAGCAGGTGTTGATAAAACAGCATAGAACATTAAAAAAGCAATTATATAAAAGCTTTTATAAAATTAAGTATGCTGCCATGGAAACCATGTTTCCATGCTCTTACATCACACAGGTTTTAGCCAATCAATAAGCGTACTGTGTTATATTGCAGTTATTTTATAAAATGAATTACATGAATTTAGGGGAAAACGTTTTTAGAAAAGTGCATAAAACCCTTTATTCTTCTACCTCTTTCCAGTTGTATCCACCATCCCTTGATATCCAAATCCCAATGTTCTTGTTGAGAAGAGCATAGCCAGGGTTTGCATGTGCAATTATCAGGCCAACAGCACTGGCTTCACTCAAGGGATTCATAGATACATTAACTCCTCTGCTACGACTGAAGCCATTATGTATATGCAAAGAACAAACACTTCCTTTCTGGGGGAAATCAAACAGAAAATGAAATAAACAAGAAGTACATTCACCATGTGATGGCCTTAATCAAACAGCACACATGAATGCAGTCCTTGGAGTCATGACGCCATGACATCTGTGTTGTTTAGTGACATTCAACTGAGATTACAGTCCTGGAATACAGTACTGCTGTGGCAGACTAGTGATATAGTCTATAGTTCATTTATCATGGATCACATTTTGACAGCTTTCCATACATCGGTTCACTGGTCAAACACAAAGCACTCAACCAAGGCTGCAAGGTAGCTCCAAAGGAATATTCAAATTTGTACCTCACACCTTCAATGGAATGCTTTGTGTTTGATCATGACCAGTGGACTGATGTATGGAAAGCGATTAATTAACAGTTTTAGTTTGTTTTAACTAAGTTGTAGACTGAGTTTCAAAAAATTCTTGTGCTTAAAAGGAGCCTATAAGGTGTTCTCTCTGAATGCAATGTGCAGAAGCAGATTTAGGAATCAGAAAAAGTGGGTACTTGGCCAGAGGGAAGGGGTCTAATGGCCAAAAATAAAAAAATCTAATCTAGCTAAGTTTGCAGGTATGAAAATACAAAAAAGGCTGTGGTAGACCAACCCTAAATCCACCCATGATGAGCCTAGAACTCCTAGAACACACAACAAAATAATAATGCCTAATAAATGAAAAAATACAACACTGCATAGTTTTCAGAGGAAGAGATTCCACCTGAGTGTAATATCTAGAGAAACTGAGAGACTGAGAATAACATGATTAAATAATTAGCTTTACATTAGCAGTTAGGCCATTGCAATAGTGTTTATCCAGCTTGATAGGATTCCACTCTCCACCACGATCAAATGATATCACTGTACTCAGGCTCTTATCTGTTGAAAAATAGACAATTTGAAAATATAAAATTAGGGTGGCTCAGTGGCTCCACCTTATAGGGAGCAAATTTTTAATTAACATAAGGCTGCATTCCTTATGTATGGCCGGGGGAGGGGGGGGAGGGGGCAGGTGAAATTCAGAGGGGATCTGAAAATTTTCTTACCAGTTAATGGGGGAATTCAAATTGTTTTGGACATTGAGGGGGGGATGCAAAATTTTAGATAAACATGGCGCTTCACTCACTCCCACATTGCTTGCTCCCATGCAAACAAACACAGAGAGGTCGACTTGTTGTAAGTCTAATAACACTCTCAAAGCCTACCCTGGGGGGATACATGATTTTTTTCTTATTACAAGGGGGGATCTTAAAATTTTCCTAGTATATAAAATTTCACCTGCCCTCCCCCTGAATGCAGCCTAATTATAATAAAAAACAATTTTTGAACGGTGCACTATCCATTAATCAACTATATTATAGCTGAGATGGCAATACATTTTATAATTCTATTTTATTAAAAAAATCAAAACAATTGCTTGTGTATTCCATACAAACTGGTTCCAATAAATGCAATGTTAAGCCTGAGAAGGGGTTGGGCATATAAGGGTGTTGTATTGTAATGATTCACTAATTAAGTATTCGATTTGATTACGTCATAGTCACGGGTTTTGAGAATGATAAGTAGATTATGAGAGAGAGTAAGAGAGAACGACACGCGGTGTACGCTGATATGATTTATTGAATAAAAGACCAGCAACACAAGATACAAAAAAGGGGCATTTGTGCTGGTATCTACATGTAAAGTTTCAATAATTTCTTTTAAAATTCCCTATCCTGGTACTAAGTAAAGATATGTTAAAATGCTGTACCCTGGGGCAAACCAGGAAATAAACATCCCCAGGGTGAGGACACCAAGAGCTAAAAATGCCCCACATGTGCTAAACCTCCTCCCCCTCCCCCCAGGCTTAAATTGATACATGCATAAGTTGAAGCTGCATGGAAACATATTTAGCATTTAGTAAGTAATGAAACAAATTTCTAAGATGAAGTGATCATCCTCTAAGAAGGATTCCGTTATATAACTCCTGGACCTGTTTCTTAGGGTGATGTTACAATTTTTCTTTCAGGAATGTTGTAAGTTAAGGTGACTGGCTACTATTGGATTTTATATTTAACTTTTTTTAAAATAGCATCATTTTTAATGGAAATTTAATGCCTGATTTCAAATATAAACAGAAAAATAGGGTGTCCTGAGCTACTTTTTAAAATGATCAAGCTTGAATGGATGGGTGTTTATAAGTTTTGGAAGCAAAAATCTCCTTAGCTGAAGTGAGTAGGAAAAAATTTAAAACTCAAAAGATAATAAGTGTATGAAGGCAATATTTGTACAGACATTAACTGGTTGATAATTCTACAACATGACATAAATAACTTTAAGAAAAGAAGATGAAAATACTTTGATTTGACATATTTTGTTCAACCAGTGTGCTAGGAAAACTTTGATATGACATAGACTTTTTAGGAGCTTTTTCACAATAGAACATAAAAAGTACTGTGCAAAATTTGAGGCTTTTACCTTCTTGAAGTTCAAAACACGTATGGTTCTTCAATCTTTTTCAGTAAAATTCCGAAGGTTATCATGGTAATTTGGTGGAAATTATGTGTGTGCATGCTTGTGGGCTCAGAAACTTGATTCAATAGTAGCCAGCCACCTTAAGGTGATTCAAAAACTTGCAACATATTGCTGTGACAAGAGGTTGTGTGGAAAATTGTCCCGCATGCCATGTCACACATATTAAGAACAACTTTTCACACAACATTAGTTATGAATCATCTCATGTAACACCACCTTGAGACTCGGTGATATACTCACCACTATTCATTCTACTGGTGATGTAGGTCCCATTCATGGATTCCACTTTGTAGAAATCTGTTATGCCATCAAAATTGGTGTACTGACAAATGAAATAAAAAATAATAATTATTATAATTATTATCATTTAAAGTATTAACATGATAATGTAAAACTATTTTAATAATAATTCTTTGCTTGCATGTTATGCCATTGCAGCCATGTTGAAGGTATTTAACAAAAGATTCTTCATTATGTCCTTTTATCTGTACCACCAACATGGCTGCCATGCCTTTGTCTTTTGATCCTCTTTGGAATGGTTGCATTAATCAACTGTGCTATAGTAGTTCATTACCACATGATTCTCCAGGGACTTGTCAAACACTATGCCATCTGCATCAGAGGTGTACAGAACTCCTTTCCCTGTGTCTTAATTATGAAACATAAAATTAGTATTTTTTAGTACTGGCAAGTAAATTTCAATGAGTAGATGTGTAAATTTGTATTCCAAATAAAATTAAACAGGAAAAGAAAAAGAATATAATTATAAATCATAAACAATACAAAGAATACGTCATTTAAGCATTGCATCACTGCAGCCCTTTGCATGGAGATTGTGTACTTTATGAACAGCTAACATACACGTCAAATATTTGGCAGACTGTTGGCTGGCCATAAGCTGTTCTGACACTGCCCATGTGTCAATAATGACTCAGCTGATTGTGTATGTGAGTCATCAGGCAAAATAATTCAACTAGTACACATTCAACTACAATAGACAAAAAGCCATAAGTTCAGGATCGTAAAATCCAAACTCACATTTCCACAAAGTGATGTGGCAGTGAAGTGTTGGCTAACAAATAGTCAAGGTCGGCTGAGTGGTGTTCAATATATGTTGGCTTGTTCATAAAGTACATATCCCCTTTTCACACTCATATCCATATTTACAGTATATTAGTCTGAAGTTTATGAAAATGTTGAAGATTAATATTTTATAATCAGGTACCTACAACATACCTCCAGTCTCATCAACATGCAAAAACACCATGCCTTCGGACATGTCCAATATGGAGTAAAACTAAAATAAAAATGAGATATTAATATTTCCTAATCAGTTGTGGAAAGAAAATGAATGAATAAAAACAGAGCATTGGATCGAAATTATGGCACATTATAGTATATCATATGGTGATCACACAAAGTAATGGGAACGTTTGCAGAATGGAGAATAACACACTGAAGAAACAGGTACTTTTTGACAAATAAATATAATCAAACAAGATAAGGAAAAGAGTGGAAGATCTTTGGAAGTGGATCTACAAGCTCAAATGATGTTGATGAGCAAAAAGAACTTTGAGTGCCTACTGGAACATTGTCTCCCAATGCTGGCATGTCTCAAGGCCAACCATGCACCACGCAGGAAGAAATGATGGCAACGAATGACAAGAAGAATGATGACGACAATAATGATTATGACACATGATGGTAAATGAGGTCATGAGAAGATAGTGATGGTACAGTGTATATTGTACATTCACAATGCATCATGATGATGCAAGATGCATGATGATGATCATGATGCATTATATATGATATCATCTTATAATGAAAAATGAAGTTGGGAGGGAAAACAAAACAAATAATGATTGATAGTTTACCTGTTCTGGCTTAATTGTGGGAACTTGTGCATTATCAAATGTATCACCTCCATCTTTAGAAACCTGCATTATTCTAGTTTTTTCATTCTAAAAAGATAAGGCTATTATTTAGTTCAAGAGAATGATATATCCATGAAAACTTCCCTCACTGAGGGAAACTAGAAAACTGATACATTGTAAGCATAAAAAAATTATTTCAAGGTCAACAAACCCTGTTGTATTCCACAGAAACAAAAAGAAATGGTCCTTGTACACCAAATGAGTAAACACGTTTGGCAATTACTGAAAAGAAAGAAATAGACTCAATAATAATGAAATTTCTTATTGAATAAGATATAAAAATATGCAGATACCACATAAAAGGAATAAAGCAAGAAAGGAAGAATAGAGGAAATGAAGGGATGGATGAATGGAAATGAATAGATGGATGCACAGGGGCGGCGCAGCCGGGGGGGCTGGGGCCCCCCCAGCTTTTTTCCGAGAGTTGTGCGATTAGATTCCAGTGTGGTTTTTTTATTTAATTAAAAGTGTAAAAATAAATGACGAAATGCACGCCAATAGCTCTGTTTCCGAAATGGGTTTCCTGTGTAGACATGTCACGTGTTTGGTCATGCGTATTAGGAACGTCGCGCCCACGTTGACTCGTGCAGTTCTGCCATGATAACATTTTTGATTTGATTTTTGATTTGCAAGATTACTGGTTTGAACGATCTGTCCAGACA
>JAAAQI020040787.1:0-18420 GCA_011800005.2 Stichodactyla mertensii | reverse complement strand
TTCGCGGAGTTTTCGAGTTTTACAGTTTAACATCTCAAATCTTTCCAGCCCTTGTTGTCAACGATCGATCTAAATCACATTTTGCGTCAGCACGAAGACGAGAACCAAAACAAAGCACCAGTCCTCTCACGGTCAAACTTCGTCTTCGTCCTCGTCCTCGTCCTCGAATCTAAAGCTCTCTATTTGCTGTAATAGGGCGGATTTCGTATGAGTCGGAAATGCGAGGGCATGGCAGTATCGTACCTCAACTAAGCTGTAACTGTGCATTGCGATTGGATGATTTACAAGAAAACAATGGGAACAATGGGAAGTCATTTAAGTGTTACTACATACTTTTAAGGTCTATACACACTAAGGGTTTTGCTCCAGGGGCAGGATCCCGGGTTAGTTTGTACAACCAGTACACACGAGAGAGCATGCTGAGGGAGCTTGATGCATGGTGTGGACATGTTCCCCATAGTTATCCAGTTAAATATCAGAGAGCGTGAGCCAGGGGCAAAATTCTATTCCCGCCTCGACCTTACTTACTCCGGGAGCAAAACCCTTAGGGTGTATGGACCTCTATTGTGTACGTGCCGTAAACCACTCATGCGAAATCTGCTGTATTCTCACACTGTCTTACCTTGTTGGTCATCCAGCTGATTTCTGTCATTGCTTTCCCCTTCTTGATCTCCAGTATGTTCAAACGTTATCACCATAGTATCCTCGGCTTCGTTGTCACTATGGTTACCATCTGACTGTTCGTCAGTAGAGCTGCTCCCACTGTCATCATCTACGTCGTCATCCTCATCATCTTCCTCATCCTCATCATCTTCGTCATTGCCGCTTAGTACGTAGTGTGCTTCTAAAACGTTGCCACCGTCCAGCATTCGCTGTGTAACAATCTCCTCTGATACAACGTTCATTTCTGGATCTAAATTTAAGAAAAAAGACCGAGCTGAAGGTGAGTTAGTAAATCCCTTACCTTGGGATTACAACAACAGAAACGCTCGTAAATCTACAGGAGGAAAACTTTCAGTTTTAAAAAGAACTTTTTAATTCATACTATGAATAACTTCAAGGGGGTCTACACGTACTTGACATTGAGGCAAATCCATCCTCGAAGCGCATCTGTATCTTTTGTTTCATTCATTTTTACCGGAAATGCTAAATTCCAAAGATGGATACTATACGTCTAATTGCAGCCATTTCGAAACATAAGGTTTTCAAAATTCAACTGTCAACATTAAGTTTTGTTCTGTTTTTTTTTTTTTGGTCATGAGTTATAAGGAAAAAGTTTGATCAAAATTACTCTATGACGTCACAAATCAAGAATGCAAGAAAAACAACAGTGAGAGCGTAACTGCAAAATTTGTCTCCTTACCTTGTGAATCTTGTCTGTCTGGTCCTCTTTCAAGGAGTTCGTCTACAATATTTTGAATATCTTCTACTAATTCGCCTTCACCACTTGATATCGGGACAACAGCATGGCCGGACACACCCAAATCCCATGCTGCTACACTCTCCTCGCCTTCTAATTCACCTCCCGAAGCTTGGGTATCTTCTGGTTCGCTCAAATCTGTAATTAACAACGATGATTTAGAGCAATTTTCATGTGACTGTGAAAAATTCAAGGCACAGACAATGTCCCGTGACCTTGATGACGACGTTTCAAAGCGTTCTCATTGGATAAAAAGTAAGCTCACTGGCAATGATTGGTTGAACGCGACTGTCGTACCGGTCCTACGTGACATGGCTTTTCAAAGTCATAAGAAAATTGCTCTAACGAGCTTTCTTAGGCTACATTTATCCATCTATCGGTCCATGAATCAGCGAGTGATCCATTTATGCGCAAATCAATTTACCCATCAAGCCAAAATCATTCAAGAAGCTATCAGTCTGCTAAACAAACCTACAGGGTGACAAAGATTTTCGTATACCTGGGGTTGCTTGCACATCAGCATCTTGAGTTTGAACCTGGTCTTCTTGAATTGGCTGTTCTGTATTATCAGTAGCTGTACCTTGAAAACGAGCAAAATTAACCGTCAACAATCAAGAAAAAACCTCAAAATGCAAAAACAGAGCATGCTAATCGATCTTTTTGCACACAATTCAGCTAGTTATATACAGATTAATGTGAGCGTAAAAAACGCACTGAACTGAAAACACATATTAAAGTGGTGGCATAGAGCAGATTTCGTATGACTGAAAAACTCGCGGTACTGACAGACGTCTCGTATCTGTGACCGTGCCGTGATAAAACATTTTGATTGGATAACCCCTCACGTCGCTATTTGCTGTTGGTTCAATAAATGCCCTCGAGCGGGTTTCGTATGAGTGGGAAACCACACGGCAAATTTGTAGCTGTACCGTGCTTTATCATAGCCCTAACTACGCGTTGTGATTGGATGATTCACTGGAAAACAATGGGAAACCATTTCAGTGTTACTGCATACCACACCGTATACGTCCTCTAAGTCAGTACCGTAAGTTTCCCCACATATGAAATCTGCTCCAAGCTACGGTGTCGTAAATTTTAAGTCACACGAAATGTGCTCTACACCGACACTTAATCAAACTAGCTTCAGTAACATGCAGATTTACTGGTAAACTAATCTGAATGCTTATATAAGGTTGACCTAACCTTGGTTTTCTTGAGTGGCTGCATCAGTTGAAGCTTCCGTTTCTTGATTACTTTCACCATCTCTTGTCCCTACTCCTGTAGACTGTGTAGCTACTTTATTCTGGGCCGTGCTGGGCCCACTAGAGGGTTGGTTCACAATACTGGACAGCTTTTCCAAAGGTTTAAGCAAGGCATTCAAAGTATTAACAAGGTATGGACTGCCCAGGTCGAGACTGTGAGTAACCCTAGCCAAGTCAGTGATCAATCCTCGCTTAGTAAGCAGTTTCATGGTGCTGTTAGGAGGCTGTACTAAGGCCTGCTGAGGTGGACGCGACCCTGAATCGATCATAGTCTGAATCAACCCAAATAATGCTTGTAAACGTTGGTGTTTGCCTGGAGATTCTGGTAAGGCCAGAGCTCGCTCTAAGGAGGCTTTGAGTTCTGTTACAAGGATCTGCTGTGCATCAGGAGCTTGACTGCAGGTTGCTATGACAGCAAGAAGCAAACGTGCAAAGGCTGGAGAATCATTGCTCGTGTTGGTTTGATTCGAGATGAGAAGGTGGTCAAATATATACGCAAGGACTGGACCTTCGTACTGAGAACCAAAGGACAGAAACACAGGAATGAGCACATTAAAAATGACCTTCCTTGGGGTGGAGTTTTTAATAAATAGTAATAATTAAATCAACCTTCTTTATAGAGTAGAGTAGCACGTAACAGCAATTAAACTGACAAACCTGTGGCCCTCTTATAACGTCTGTTAAGCTGAAAGGGACGGGACTGCCATTAACGTGATCATCCAAGCCACGTAAAGGTCTAACCATTTGTAGATGTTTTTACAAAGGCAGCACCTTCTCTTCAATTATTTTGAGACCTTAGCTGTTAAGAAACCTACCTGTTTTTCCCCTGGTAGTTGTGGTGGAGAGTATGTATATTCCGTAATGAGCTGTGCCACACCACCGTACGTTTTCACAAGCTCTGCTAATATTCTCAGGATAGCGGACTTGGTCAGCAAGGGCTTGGTGGCTGCTTCTTTTTCCTTGTTTTCTTTGCTTTCTTCATCATTTGAAACTTCTTTAGCCTTTTCTTTTGCTTTCTCAGGTTGACTTACCGATGGCTCTTGAGCTTCTGGTTGTGAATCTGGAAGGGTAGCAACAAAGAAGATTGCATCTTAAATACAAGAAAGAAAGAAATAACACTAAAAATAGCGAAAAGTAATGCAAATACTTTGGCCCACTGAATTTTTCGTTGGGGAAAATAAGTAAGCATAAATGTATGGGATTCGATCAAATTTGTCAGTTATTTTTGTGTTATAAACAAGCAATGCCGTTAATCAAATGTGAGGCAAATGTTTTACCATCAAAAAAATGCGGTGCGATGTTGTTGGGAGAGTCTACAAAGCACGCATAGAATTAGCCTGAGAAAACAGACGTTCTTTCGCTCCTCATCCCCCCGCGAAAGTAACGTCTGAGCAACGAGCCGGGAAATTCCATACTGATGACGACACGCTACCCAGATCTGGGTAGCATTTGTGATTGGCTGAGATATATATGAATTAATTAGCCCACGAATTGCGTGTGGACGAAGAACGACGTGCAGACACATTGCATGATCTATTGTTTCGTAATGTTATGGATTTTTATTATACAGATATCAATTGTTTGTTCTCTTTGTTTCAAATATATCGAAACTAGTTCGTCACGCTATCTTATAAGTTCAAAAACAAACAGCGGAGCTGAATGTATTCGTTTATTGAAAGAATTGCCGTTCGATATAATATATTCATTGCGGTCTGGGTAGCGTGACGTCATCAGTATGGAATTTCCCGGCTCGTTGCTCAGACGTTACTTTCGCGGGGGGATGAGGAGCGAAAGAACGTCTGTTTTCTCAGGCTAGCATAGAATTGACCGTGTCACCATCGTGTTCGTGCCGCAACCTTTTCACAGTCATAAGAATCTGCTGTAAACCATCAAGGTCACTAATGGCTTTACTGTAACAGACGTTCGTGTAAAGGGTTTGAGATATCTGTAACATTTTGACTTATAAAAGACCTTATTCGCTTGGGTGTATTTATTTTCCCATTGCAGGTCACGTGTCAATCCTTTGGGACTTTTTCCTTTGTTTAATGGTAACGCTTGAGAAGATACATTAATATGGATAAACCTCAAACAAAGAATCGTATTCCCAAGTGGTCTGTATTGGGAAAGCATTACGCCCAAGCGAATAACGTCTCTTGCTTTACAAATCTGTTGCAATGGTCATGTAGGGGAGGGGAGGGTTATTACCTATTGCAGTTTCCTCACTGTCCACCACAGTGTCTTCACTAGTTATCTGTCGTCCATACGATGGGTGACCAGGACTCAAAGACTGTTCCCTAATATTGGTACTAAACCTATCAATCATGTCCCCAATCTGCCCCAGAGCTCGTCCAAACTCCCCAAGCATCTGACTGTCTGATCGACGCACACATATAGATCCCATTTTCCTACCAGCCCTTGATGCAGCATCAGATGGAGCACACAAAGCATTCAACAAATCACAGACGACTTCTCTGACAGATTCACAGAGGGTTGGTGGCTTCTGTGGCTTGAATGAAGGTGAGACCTTAACCAATTGAGGGTGATTTGAAGGAAGGTAAACATCAGCTCCTTCAACTAACACTCTCCTTAACTGAGGAGTTATCGCGTATCGTAACACCTTGAGGACAGCCTCCTTGAAGAGCTCTGGGTCCCTGCTAGCTGCAGGTCCAAGCAAGCGCAAGACGTAATTGATTTCTTTGGCTCCAACTGAGTTAAAGCTGACTCCAGTGGCAGAATTACTCACGCCATTGACTGCAACAGAGCGGATCACCTTTTCTATGGTATGATGCAGATTGGGCGAGTCTTCTAAGACATGGTGAAGCAGCAAAGTTGTGATGGACGTGAATCCAGGGAATGATGATTTCTGTGTCAGGCTTATGATAGCCTTATGGCCTCCTTGACTTACAAACTGGACAGCATACTTATGTTCCTGTGTGATTCGTAGGCACAATCGCAGGGCAGCATGGAGTGCGTTATTATTGACAGGAATACTGATCAGTACGGAACAGTACCTATACACAATAAGAGAATATTCATACCATTGAATGGCAATCTTTTCGAGTGAATTCGTTCGCGCCTTTTCGAAATAATCGTTTTCCTAGATGCGTGAGTGCTATTTTTCATCAGATATCGCGGGTGAACTTTCGGGCAAAAGCGCAATGCAAAATCAAAGACGCTACAATAATGAATTCGTTTTAAAAATACATGGAGAATGATTGGGAGGTTTACTGCTTTGCAACTGACTAATTCAGATTGTAATACCGGAACATTTAAAAGAATCATAAAGGTTTGAAACACAAAATTGATTTTCAAATGAAATATTATAATGTTTAGCATAATTTTTCAAATTATTCGTTCGCTGCGTAGCTGTTTACTCATACGGCCCGAAATAAACTCGTTTTCGCATCCGCCCGCGATAATTAATAAAAGCGCTGGCGCATTTCGGAAAACATCTATTCAACGGAGGAAGGGAAACGAACTCAAGCCGCAAAGAATTGTGGGGCTGAATTTGGGACAGGATAAAGAATTTTGGCCATCTTGCATTCGGTCCTGGGCTTAATTTTGGGGACAAGATAGAGTTCGCGGCCAATCTTTTCTTTGAATTCGGAAAAGCGAATAAGAAAACAGAGAAATATTTACTGGGATTGTAGTTTATTCAATATACCTGATAAGAGCAGATTTTTGTGATTCATTCAGACGCTGTACTGTTCTCTCATCTATCATCTCCTTTTCACTTTCCTTGGATGATCCTACTTCAACATAAAGACTAAATATAAACTAAATGTTATAAACTAAATGTTAGACTCTTCTGTGCCAACTATACATATTACTTGGTAATGGCAGATGACACTTATAACATAGTGAATTATTGGTAACACTGAAATAGCACAACACTTGCCCCAAATATGCGCCTTGAAAATTCCAGTTTCCTTGTAGTAGCAAATTGGAAGAAAAATAAAAATAATATCCTAATGGTGACGACAACGACAGCAGCAACAGCAACAATTTTTAGCAATTTTTAGCAATTTTTCAAGGTGGCGGAAAATAATTTTTTTCAAGGTGCTGTTACCCTACGCAATTTTCCTTGCAACTTGTCTCGCAATTTTGTTGCACAAGTTTCACAAGACATTAACCTAGTGTAACATACCGAAAGTGTCGAAAGCCAATTTCGTTGACGCAACCGTTGTGAGAAGTAAAATTCAGAGAGAAACTTTTGGTATATTCAACAAGGCAATGTTTCCTGCAACTTGTGCAACAAAGTTGTGAGACAAACTGCGAGGAAAATTGCCTAGTGTAACAGCACCTTTAGAATCCCGAGTTTTTTTCCAGGAGTTTTATAGGAGCAGCAAGAAAAAAGAACCTTCAATTAAAATGTCCGATAAGTTTTACTCATCACTAAGGTACCTTGCTTTTCTTCTGGCTTCTTTTCAGGTTTTCCTGAAGGTTTCTGCCTTTGAACTGTATCCCCTTCACCTGTTGAGGCTCCATCTGTAGGCTGACCAGGTCTGTTACTCCCACCGATAGGACTGGACTCATAGGTACTTCCCAACATGATAGGACGTCGACTACCAGTGTCTTCATTGATCTAAAATTATAAGGCAACAATGTCAAGCAACAACAATAGGTTATTGTAACTATACAAACTGTAAAGTAAGTGGTCAATAAGGTGTTCGTAAGTGGTTGGTAAGTTGTCAGTAAGTGGTTGGTAAGTGGTCGGCAAGGTGTCGGTAATTGGTCAACGTATGGAGTTCACCGTAGCCACAACAATATACAGAGGGACTATACTGTTCTTCCTTTTCTGTTTCAAAAAATATGGCGTGCGGATCCCCGATTTTGTGTCCATGTGCCAAGAACACAGATTATATATGGTGTGCATGATTGTGTACGACTATGTAGACAACCTTCAGAATGTATGTAGCCTGTGTACAGTCGCCTTAAGTTTCACCCTTTTCCCTGTCAGGATGCATACAGGCTACAAAATTCAGTCTCAATCGATCACATAACTGTACCATGCTAACTTGCTAACCTGGAGCATTGTTGAAAAGTTTACATTGTAAGGTCTCCTGCCAGCCATGAATCTGATGACCAAGAAATAAAGTGAGTTTAAAAATATAAGAGCGAAAAATTGGATTAAAAAAATTCAGAAAGGAATTTATTTACCTTGTTCTTGTTTCTCCATTTCTATAGGCAGCATTAATAGCCTCATTATTGGAAGCACTGTAAGCATACCAGCGCCCACTACGATCATCAAACCATCGCCAAGTACGAGTAGTACACTATCGACGAATTTTGAATTAAATCAGAAATCAAGTCAATGAGATATCTATAAATTTAGAATAATTTCTGATGGATTTTGAGGCATTATAACAGCACAATACTGTCTGTCCACTGGACTTAAAAATGAGACTTACTTCAGATAATGTTGGTCTCATTTGACTCCATTCACGCATTGCCGCATATTGAGAAAATATTAAACCGTTTAAAAATGGCCAGTTTGATATTTTGTATTACCTTGTCATGAAGTTTTTTTCTCTCGGATGAGAGAGCAGTCTTCTCATAAAGGTCCAATAACAGAAGAAGAGGACACAACCATCTGTGATTGAAAAGAAGTTCTCAGAACCATGACTACAAAAGTCTAAATTTATTTAACTTTGCTAAACATGAAGACAAATTATACAGAAAGGATTAGAGAAGGAAGGCAGGGAAAACAGGACTGAAGATTTCTATAATGACATATTCACTGTCACAGGTCAATAGTTTTTGTAGGAGTCACACTATGGCAAAATCACACTTTCATTGACAGAGCCAATCACAGACCAGGAGATCACTTCTCAGGCAAGGAAAATGCTTTTTTCAAATCTGTCATGGTCTTACATGGCACATTCATACAGAACTCACTTTGGGGTCGTTGGCTCAGGAACTGTCCTTCCAAGTTGTAAGAGACTGGCTTGACACAAGTCTAGCAATTCCATTAATGAATTAACAATGCCATACTGGTCAAGAAGAACTGCACATGACACTTTCATTTCCTATAATATTCATAAGACAATAAATTACTGATAAGTCTATTACTGAAAATTTTATGGGCCACAACCAGCTGTGCTATTCTTAAAAGAAGTGAAATCCATCTATAAAGGTGAAATGATCTGATATCCCCTCAATCAGAGTGTTTATTATCAAGACAAGTTTCAATTTACTCCCGACCTATATCCTTCAGAAATTGAATTCAATTCTTTTTCTTTCTTGCACTTATCTCCATTTTAAGTAGGTATATTCAAGAGACATGACATACCTCAAACATCAGACAAGACAGGTGAAGTAGAGAAGACAATCTTGCAGCTTCAGTCATGGTACACATCTGAGGAACAAACTCTTCCACATACTTATCCTTGTTGTTTTCTGGACTGCAGTTCTTGATCACAGCAATTGTATCTTTCCCAATCTAAAATGAACAAATAAATAAAGTTGCAAGGAGGACGTAACCTCTCCACTGGCAAAAAATTGTTGTCAGTGGAGAGGTTATGTGAGCAACATTCTCTGCAAGTCGCAATGCAAAAATGCTGCCCAACAAGTTACACAAAATCATTACCACACCATCAGAAACAGGGGATGAGGTAAAAATGAGAGGTCAGTTATACTTAGGTAATGAAAACATATCCCACACAGCAGCTGTAAAGGAGTTTAAATAAAACCTGTATTACCTGATCCATAACTTCAGCCAAGACTCTGTCTCTCCATTCAGAGCCATTTCTCTTTGCCACAGCAGCTAAAAGCTTACAGGCTTTGTATACAGTGTCTGGAAGCTCTTCTAGAAGTTGCTGGCAACCAGGGAAAATCTTCAGAGTGAAGCTGTCTAGCATGTCTTTAGAAAGCTGTGTTTCATCTTCACACACAAATTGTGGCTGCTCTGGTTTCTTGATGGTTGAACTGGATGTAGCAGCAGGCTAAATGAAGATAAACAGAAGCCAAGAGTAAGTGACATAACAGTTTTGATACCCAAAAAACCTCTACTGTAGAAATTGGATTGCATAATTTTAAAGATGAAAAGTTTTAGAGTCAAAAGGTGAATAAATGGAATAATGGACATTAGAACCATTAACAAACAGCTGAAAGGAAACTCCAAGAAACTTGTTAAATCAAATCCAAACCTGGTCAACAGCCATTGGTGAGACATCCTGGCCAAGAGACAAGGCTATTGCTCTCATCATTTGGTCTTCTTCTGACATATCATAGTCGAGACCAAAGTCATGAGGCTGGCTACCATCCTGAAAATGAAGTAAAAGTTCCAGTAGTCCCTACTACTTGGTGAGGTTAGTAGGGGTGGGGGTAATGTAACAATTGTATGCAGAAATGCATACTGTATTAATAATGGCATCTCACTGCTATAGTGTAGTTTGATTTCTTGCTTTACCTGTATTGAACAAGTATTTTCCTCTGGGGGCTTCTGTGGTTTTCCTCTCCCACCATTGTTGCCCCCCGGCCATGACGCCCCACCATGACACCCCCAATGTATACCATGACGCCCCATACTATATCATAAAGTAATTTAACGGCAAAATACTTTAGAAATAAGTCAAAATACTTAAGGAATATCGAACTTAAATGCTTCTATCAACTGTAGAACGCAAACCTATTTAGAAATCGAAACAATCTTAGCGAAAACGATCGAATGCATACTTCTTTGAAATCTAGCAAATCGAGCAAACAAACTCGGCGAGTTCGTATTCAGCTAAATTGGCAAATTACTTTACTTTCTCCCTGCTACACGATCAGTATTTCTGAACTGAAAGCTCTCATTTAAGCCGGAACATCCTATCAAATTGTTTAAAATGCATACTTTAGCAGAAAAGTTGAATAAAGTCAAGTGTTGTTTACATTGCTTCCTTTGACTGTAGGTGTCACAAGATGGTCGACTGAATTTGCTCACTGATCTTTTTATAAGATTTTGTTATATTTAGCCCTAAGTTAGTCTTACAATGACTTACGAATACATGTAATTTAATCTAACTTCATTCAAAAAGTTATGGGAGAAAGAACAGCAGTCTACACCCTAGTACTACATGTAAGAACAAGATAAAAATTAAAATCAAAGTTGAAATCGACAAGGTCAAAACTTCAATCAACTGTGAGCGGTATTCAGAAATTAAAGAATCGCAGAATCTTCTCTCTTGAAAGTTCGATGGGTTGCTGCCATCAGTTCAGCATTCAAAGAAATAAATCCAAAGTATTGATAATAATATGGTTGAAAACAAGCTGGCGTAATTCACAAACTAAAGGAAGAAACGGTTAAGCAGGACTAGATCAACGAAAATTGCAACAGTACTCCAGACATGATTGTTTAGAGGTCATTACGTTCTTATTCACTCTTCCAAGAAGCAAGTAATTAAAAAGGCTAGCAAATAAGTTATAAAAAGTGAAAAGTAATTTAACGGCAAATTACTTATATTTCTTAAACATTTTGACTTATTTCTAAAGTTATTTTGATTTCTTACTAGATTGAATAAAGTGCAATAAAGACTACATGACTGGGTTGGGTTAGCTGTGGTACTTGAACACCATCTTTTAAAATGACAAGTTTCAATGACGCGTTGTTTGTTTGTTTGCTCTTAAGATACAGTAGAAAGCTGTTTTCAGTTAGAAAAGCTAATGTATATCCTAGAGTATAAGCTATTGATATAATTGTGGCCAGGGTTTGGTTCAAACAACTAGTAGGCTTCACTGTTATGTATGGCATGAAACAGATGCCGATTACCGTTAAGGTGACAATGTAGACAATGTAAACAACGTTCGTAATCAACACTTGACTTTATTCGCCTTTTCTACAAAAGTATCCAGTGTAAACCATTTGATAGGATTTTCTTAAACAATAGCCTTCAATTCAGAAATATTGATCGTGTAGCAGGGAGAAAAGAAAGTAATTTGCCATTTTTTTAGCTGAATACGAACTCACCGAGTTCATTCCCTCAATTTGCTAGATTTCAAAGAAGTACATGTTCGATCATTTTCGCTAAGATTGTTTCGATTTCTAAATAGGTTTGCATTCTACAATTGATAGAAGCATTTAAGTACGATATTTCTAAAGTATTTTGCCACTAAATTACTTTATAATATAGTATGGGGCGACATGGTATACATTGGGGGCGTCATGGTGGGGTGTCACGGCTTGGGGGCGTCATGATCGGTCACCGGCACATGTTGTGGACATCAATGGGTATCACACCTCCCACACCAGTATATGTTGTGGATATACCTTATTCTCACTAAATTTCGCGAGTACTATATTTCAAAAAGTCAAGCACCATATTTCGCGAGTATTAAATTTCGCGATTTTGAGAGGAATTTAGAATTGGAGTGTATTAAATTTCGCGATGTTTTCCTTATCTTTAATATGTAGCTTTGACCTCAGAACTGTAACCACTGTAACAACATAACGTGATCGCAAACATGACATAACAAAGCATAATGTACGGTATTCTACAGTCTAAATACCCAATAGGTACAAAATGAAACAAAAAACTCCTAAACATAAAGCAGAGACATGTTAGAATAACCGTAATAAAACAACAGCTTGAATTTCATTATTACTTAATAATTTTGTTTAGTATTAAATTTCGGGAGTATTAAATTTCGCGATTTTGAAAAAATCACGAAAATCACAAAATTTAGTATTTGCGAAATGTAGTGAGAATAAGGTAGAAAGAATTGGTAGGGGATATGAAGGATACCACACTCCTCAACCCCCACCCTGGCATTGTTGTGGATATGGAATGAAGTGGTAGGAATATGAAAGGATATCGCACTCCCTCCCCCCACTATCCACCCAACCAAGTGGTAGGGAATATGAAGGGTATCACACTGCTCCCCCCCCCTACCAGCACAAGTCATGGATATGGAATGAAGTGGTAGGGAATATGGAATGATATTACACTCCCCTACTCCCCCAACAACCCCAGCAAGTAGTAGGGACTATGAAGGGTATCACATGTAAACAATCTTAATTCTTTCCACCTCTGGGTAGAAAGAATTGGCTAAGACTTCCTGTGTCATGACTTTAAAGAGTCACCTGATATAGCTCAAGTTGAAATAATGATTCTACATTACATAAAATATCAGTCATATTTTTTCTTGCTGTGATTGTCAATGCATAATTCCTAATCAAACATACCATTATTGGGTTACTTGGTAATGGGTATGGATGGTTGAGGATGTATTCTGTAGCTTGTTCAAGACTGTTGGTACTCATCAAGGCATGCCTTGCTTGTGCTCTTGTAAAACCCATGTCCACCAACTAAAATATGAAAAGGATAAGTTAGTTTAAAAAGGTAAACTAGGAATAGGTTTGACTTCAGTAGCTCTTCAGCAAGGCTAGTACAAGCTAATCACCTAACTGCAACAAGAGCTAGTGCTGGAGAATAGAAGCAACACAAGGAGCAGAAGCAGAAGTAGAGGCAAGTTAAAGATAAACTAAAGGAAACAAACCTGCTGAACATTTTGATCATTTACTTCAGGCTGCGGAGGAGTTACAGCTCTACGAGTGATCAGTGTTGATGTACTTTGGGTGGGTTCTGCACTTGAAGAACCTTTAGCTGGTTTATCACTCCCTTGCTTTTCACTGATAATGCTTTCACCTTGAACTATGTGGCAAAGTATTGCCAGCATGGTCTCAGCTATATGAGATCCATGGACCTTGAATGGCTTATGACCCCACAAATAGCCTACTGAAATAAATGCTCTCTGCAAAGAAAGAATTGCAAAATTTTTAAAATATTTAGTTAACCAAAAAAGGAGGCATGGTGCCAGCCAAATTCCATACTTCAACAGTTAGTCTTTCAGTACAGGGGCTGCTCCAGAATTTTAAGAAAGGGATGCATCGTTTATGTTCTGGACTCGAGCACCCCCCAAGTTAAAAAATAATAAAGACAATTGTGTGCAGCCCCTGCATCTCTCCCATACATCCACCCCTGGGTTAGAATCTTAAGGCTCTTAAGTGACAAAAGTGACATGTTCATGCTTGTGTTGGCACACCTATTTTAATTTCAAGTTGTGTTTTCAAAGATTTCAAATTGGCTTTGTCATTTTATTCCCTTCCAAATGCATGCATTACCTTTTGTGCCTTAATGAGAAACTGAACAGGCTTGAATGGAACAAACCCTTCAGCACTTGAGCTAGTGGGAAGGCTGTGTGGTGATTCTAGGACAGCTTTGGTATTGACCAGTTTTTCAACAAACACTAACCATGCATCTATCATTTCTTCTGTACCATCTACAAGTAGTTAGAAAGCCATAAGCAAACATAATTATGAGATAATAGAAATCTAAAAAATAAACAATACTATAGGAGAATTCATTGGAGGACTCGGGAATTCCTCGTTGAATTTTGCGAGAAAAACAATATTGCACGAGTCGCGAAGCGACATTGAAGTGCAATATCACTTTTTGAGTGTAATTCAATGAGGAATTCCCGAGTCAGGAAATGAATTCTCCTTGAATCTCATAGTGTCTACAGTATTAATATCATAAGATTCTATACAGTATTCATAACAACAGAATTTAATTGGAGTTATTAGTGTCTGTACCTGGCAAATTAGGGTGGTCTGCTGCAACATCCAGAGGTACTTTACCAGCCTGGCTTAAAACCCAGTTGAATTTTCTGTAAAAATCACAATTACAATCATGTCAGTTCCAATAATTTAAAGCTGGTTCTCATGATTGCTGACCATCACTGAGCCACAGTACCATTGCTATTGCTGATGATCATGAAAGTTTGCTGGATTGCTGAGAAGTGCTCGCATATGATCGCTGACAGTTGACAGCAATTGCCAGTGATCATACAAGAACCAGCCTTGTCAATATGCAAGTATGGCTATAAATTGTGAAAAAAATTAATTTAATCATTATGTCTAGATAAAATAATGAAATCTCACTCCTTAACAAAGTTGAATACTTACTCAAATAAACTGTTTAGAGCTCCTGACATCATAAACTGCTGCAGCATCAGGTGATATGGGAACTTCTTATCATCGAATAGCAGTCTTGATGCAAAGTTTATTGTATTGACATAGAAATGAAGCCTCAATCCAGGTGATGACTTATCAGCTGCAGCTCCTTTCCAAGATAGTGCATTCTTTAACACCTTGCAAAGTTGTGATGTGACTACTTTAGCGCTCATTGATGGTACACTAGGAGTGCTCATACCATGAGGGGGGCGGCGTTGTTTCTGAGTTGTACCCACACTTAACTTAAGAAGTGAGCTAAAGAACTCTGAAAGTGACTTGCTGACATTGGAAGTGACTTGAAGAAGCTGTTTTACAATTCTTCTTTGAGATGGCATAAGAGGTGACTTCTGTTCACTGTCAATTTTACTTGTCTTTCCTGATAATTCTTTCTCCTTGTTACTCTCGGCAGGTAAGTTTTCTATAAAAAGTGAGTGTGATACAATAGATATATACGTAATGACAACTGTTCTAATTTGATTGGAGACCTGTTTTGAAGGGCAAAAGTGCAGAGTCAGTTTTATCTAAGGTTAATGGGAGGCAGTGTCTTTACACTTTGATATGAAAATGAGAGCCTTCAGCCACATGACCAAAAGCTTTAAATCAATTGTAAGTCTGGTCAACAGAAAAGTGTTTGGTAGTGGGGCTTACACAAAGAAATATCTTCACATGGTCTTTTTGGATAGGTGTGCAGAATGAGGCAATCAAAATGAATAATTTAGGGCTTACCAGTGCTTGTGTCTTCTGTTGATTCTTTCTTTTCATTCATCAAATCAACCTCCTCCTTTTCCACTGTCTCCAGCACAGTTGTCTCCCACAGCAATGACATATACAGCTCTCCCAACTGATTTAATAGAGTTTGACCCAGTTCAGAACCCCACTGATTGATACACATGGTGCGAATATCCATCTATAAAATACAGAAAATTAAACTGAAAATAAATATTCAAAATTCTATAAAAAATTCCTTTTTTTCGGAATTGCATTCTGACTTCGAAAAATGTCTTTCTAGTTTCTACAGATTCTTTGTATTTTTTTTTCAAATTTGGTGTTATATGCACTTTAAAATGATGCCTGATACTTTAACACTATTCAATAAAATATATGTAGAGCTTTTAGAAAATTTTATGCCAAATAATTTAGAAAAGAATTAAAATCATAATAAAATAACCTTCACCTTTCTCACCTGTCCAGAGCGACACACATGAAGGAACATGGTGATAAACGCATGGACAGCAGTGACAGCATGTAGTAGTGGTGTTAGCTGTGGAGAGTGCATGGCCTTGTCAGGCTTTGATGCTGATACTACTTCATGGCAGATTGACAGATCTGTGTTCTCAGATGGGTTGTAAATACTCAAGTGCAGTTTGTCCAGGGATTCTTTTAGGAGCAACAAGCCTTGCTTTAAAACTTGGGGTTCATGGGCAAGCATCTGAAAAAAAAAACAAACCAAAATTTATGGTAATGTTGGTAAACTTCATTATAAAAGGAAATGTAACCTTTTTATACTCTGGATAACCTAGAGCACTATGCCGACCTATTTCAAAATGGTTGCTAGTGCCATGTAAGAGATAGGGTTCAGGAGATTGGTTATTCTTATTGTCTCAATAAATTCTTAATGACAAAAATGGTAATTATTTTCATACATGCATTAAACCCAGTAGCATCACTTATGTTAATTGGGAATTAATGATTGTCTTCTTTGAAAGAGAGGTTACATGAACATCTTGATCCTTTTGTTGAAAAGTCAACATCATCACAGATTATTTTGTTGGTTCTATTACTGGTATCAAGAATTTTGAAACAAAATATGCCTGAAAGTCCAGGGTGAAGACTAGGTAATAATGCCACACCCAACGATGCAGAACAACAGGCTGTTTTTATATAGCATTGGATTTACGACCAGGTACACAATACAAAATATGCACTGGAGATACCTACAATGCAGCATATCCTAAAAACAAGGCGATATAACCTTAAAATCTTTAATTTTGCAATAAATTAATTCTTTTAAATCACTGATATTTCAATTGACACTTTATCTTATCAGGTTTTACCAAAACCGTGAATCCTTATTTCACACACATATTCAATAGCTACATGTACAACAAGATGTTACTAAATACTGGTAGACTGGGATTAAGTCACCTCTTAAGATGTTTGATTTGACATACCCAGCATTGAAAACCATTATTATAGCAGCTTACATTAACGCAACTTATCTCAATGCAGTGTCCATATTTATTAGATGGTCTAAAAGTTGTATTCAATTAGTTAACTTTTCTATTCATTCATAGTGCTTACCAATAGTGACTTGGAAACACTACATACAGCTTGACAGGAAGGTGACGATGGGAAGTCGAGAGGTAAGTTAGGCAGACCAAGAATGCCAATCAAAGGAACTAAGCCCTTGTGGCGAACAAACTCCCTGCAGTGGTCATCAGTTGAGTTGTTGCTGAGAATTGCATCCACAAATTTGACCTGTTTAGACAATGAAAACAATAAATCAATTCATGAAAATGAAACTACGTAGAATAGCATCAGAAGCCAAGATAGTTTGAGTTGTCTGGGTTAGGGAATCATAAAATGGGCTGTAAGGTAAACCACAAGCCATGATCTCAGGTCTAATGATGAACTGACTCTTATTTTGAAACCTGCAGAAGTGAAGATTTTACTTACCACATTAAGAATATAGTCTGTCAATGGAATAAAATTTCTTTTTTCTTCTTCTGAGCCTCTGAAAAAGAAGATAGGCAATTTTTATGTCAGATTTAAAATATTTTCATATCCACAATTACGTTATAAGACTGAAAGAGCTATTTTTGTTTGAAGAATATCAGTGGGAAAAATGTGTGACCATCCAATTAAGAAATAAACAATAAATAAATAGCAGCTGATTATTTTACCAAGAAAGGAAAATTAAAAACATTGCTTACTTGACAAGCTCCTTGTCTTTGCTATTTTCAATTTCTGGTGACGACTTAGCAGAGCCACTAGCACTAGTGAAGCTGAATCGATCATCATCATCAAACTCATCATCAGTCATTGGTTCCTCACTAGCTTGTGAAGGAAGTGTTGGTATATTGCCATGTGATGGGTTTTCTTGAAGGTCCTCATCTTTTGTAGTATCAGTGATTTTGTAGCCAATGCACTTTGGGTCTTGGCCTAATTCACAGACTTGTTCAAGTAGCTTGACCACAGCCTTCATGGCATCAGATTTTAGTGTTGGTTGATGCCTCATCAGCTCGTCCATTGCTATACCAAGATTGGATGCCGTCTCTCCTACAAAGTCATTACAACAAATTTAATGTATCAAGAAGATACCTTAGAATACACATCATTTATTATCAGAAGTGCAAGTTTCAGAAGTTTAGATTTTGTCGCAACTAATAATCATAGTGTCATTCATATCTACTGAATAAACACACTGCAATATTCAATAATTATGTTAGGTGTACAATTTTCAGAATAAAGCAAATAAAAATATTTCCAATCCAATATTTCCATTTTTTGCTACTTCTCTGACACCTTTTCTGCAAGTCATGATACTATGCATATTAAAGATGCATATGTTACAACCATCACTCTGAATTACAGTCATTTCGCCCACGGACCGTTTCACCCACACCATTTCGCCCACGCATAAAATTAGCTATCTAACATATAACACTGTTACATATAAGATATAAATTGCTTTTTGACTTGAATTTGGTCTTTGATTTTTAGCAAATAAGGACAAGAAGAAA
>JAAAQI020040676.1:7969-18424 GCA_011800005.2 Stichodactyla mertensii | reverse complement strand
TAATGGTAACGCTTGAGAAGATACATTAATATGGATAAACCTCAAACAAAGAATCGTATTCCCAAGAGGTCTGAATTTGGAAAACATTATGCCCAAGTGAATAAGGTCTATTCACTCACAGACAACATGCCTGAGCTCCATATAGCTTCCCGTCAAATAATTTGTCCGATATCTATATCTGTCTATTAAAATTTGAATTAAGGTCCTGTTCAGACATCATCAAACTTTTGCGGTGTCAAGTCCAATTGCCTTAGAAGACGTCTGAAAACCATTTATATTTTTTGTATTGAAACACAAGCAACACATATTTGCCACCATCTTGCCTTCAAGACAGTGCAACTGCTCATGTTTTTTACCAAAGCCACTGTAATATTGAACATTTATAGTTTATGCATTGCATTTGAATCAACAGGAAAATTTGGTTGTTTTGTACGACTGGCTCAGTCAAATTAAATTTTCTACTGCACTAATCAAATCTGTGAAATTCAACTTGTTCCGACATTGCACTTGTCATGCACAAAATGCAACTATTGGATTCGATACAACAAAAGTTTATGTCTGAACTGAATCTAAGATGTTTCCTGCATTAGTAGAGGAGCTGCATCTTGAGATGTCTCACTGGTATTATCAAGGTCACCAGTAACTATAAATTCCTTCCTTGATGGAGACTTGTTTGGCTGACCACTTAAGCCAATGTTGTCAGGAATGAAGAATGCAAGTAAGAGAGCTAATATCACAGAACCAGCACCAAAGAGAAAAGGTGCTCCTAGAGTCATATTCTGAAAAACAACAGCAAGAAAAACTTAACATTATTAATATTTATCATGCTATTTATTGGGGGAGATGTCCACAAAATTGAGGGGGGATTCAGTATCTTGAGAAGGGGGGTATTAAGTTGCAGGGGTGCGGAAGTGGCAGTGGAAAAAACTCAGTCCATAACTTACAGTACAGCCCTTGCACTCAGTTAATAAAATGTTTGGAGATTCTATGTTGAAAGTTTTTAATCAACAACCTAACCCGATCATTAATTATTAATTAAGACCACATACTTTGTCAAAAGGGTCCTCCATTCCCATGGTATGATTAGCAGATACTTCAGGTGCAGATGATGGTGCTTCATCAAGGTTTACATGGAATAAGTAGAAAGTGAATCCAAACAAGGCAGGACCAATACCATTACACAACCCCCTGATTCCTGTCACTATACCTTGTACAACTCCTGGAATAAAAAGAGCAAAAAATTGATCTCAGTCTTTGCAACTTCATTAGAGAGTCCTGAAGGGTTAAAATGGGAACTGGGATTTGTCAATTTTTGCCCACTGGGAAAATGGGATTTAGGCCACTGGGAATGGGAGAAAATGCAAGAAAATGGGAATGGGAAGATGTCTTTAAAGAAAAAAGTTTGGATGCTGGGAAGTGGGTTTTGTAAAAAAAATTTGTTGCTGCATCAGAAGTTTTTACCGCACAATTTGCATCCCACGTATTTTATTCCAAACCTATTAGTCACAAGTTTAACCCACTTTTCAAAAACATCTACAACCCCAAAAGGCTAAAGAATCAATCTTAGATGGATATTGCTTTATGTTTTACCTTGCTGATCAGATTCAGCATTACAGGAGACAAGAGCACTAATTGCAGGATATGTAATCATGGCTACTGAAGCAAGAGAACCTGCAGCCCACATCATCCTGATCAAATGCACCAAGAACAACAGTTATGGTTATGAAAAATTTAGTCCAAACTAGCATCTAGAATAGTCTTGACAGTACTTATCTGCACCAAGAAACTGTGCAGTTACAACATTTGAATTGCAATTAGGAATTATATTATTTAGATATACCAATACTAAAAGCTAGAAGTACAAGTCTTGCTATAGCTAAGTGGTAGAGCATCCAGCTGGTATCCAGAAGGTAATGGGTTTGATTCCTGTCAGGCTGATTCAGAATTTTTTCTGAGTTCTCTGTCAAGCTAGTGACAAACTAAATACATTTCTATCAATTGTATGATGTTTATTGTAACAAAGTAAAATTTAAAAGGCAAGCACAATAATGAGCACACAATCTCTCTATCTTGTTTGACATTTTTTTTTTTGACTTACCAACGCTGTGTTCCTAGTCCATACCATGATAATTGTAATAGTTGAAATATCAATCCTATCAGTACAGCATTCTTTAATCCTATAGTCTTTTTTAAGCATGTTAACACTAGAGTCTGACCAAGAAAAGAAAAACATACACAGATAAATTTTGCATTGTTTTTATTTAATTCTTCCTTCCCTCTCCTCCCATTCACTTTCCTGCTCCCTTGCATTCATCTCCCCATTTTTTCTCTCACTCTCTTGAGCCTGAAATATCAAACTGCAGTATAAAAAAGATGTCAAAATAGCCACCTTGTTTGGCTGACAAAATGAAAGAGGACATGAATAAGAGTGGTAAATGATATTGAACCTATCCATAAAGCCATGAATGACGAATACTACTTTCTGCTAAACTAATAACAACCAGCCTTCAAAAGAGCATGCTAACATTAGTCAATAAATCAAATTTCAGGGTCTTAGCAAAAATACCTGAGAAGTTACAGCAATTTGAATTAAGAAAGATTTGGATGTAAAACACAGCCAAGGCCCAACCAGCCTTGTTTTGATGTTTTTAGCACATTTTAAATGCTTATAACTTTGCAAGGATTTACCATTATTCTTTGAAGCTGTGCACGTATACTAATTTGCTGATGCTCTTTCATTAGGAGACAAAAAGTTTTCAAAATTTATTAAGCTTAGTGATTTATGCAAATTAGTGGTGGCTTTATGGATAGGGTCTATGCACAGCCCTTTTTAGGTCTTTCTAGAGAAAATACAAGTAGTTTTCAATGTGGTCTAACCTGTGCAATAACAGATAAAATACCTAACACTGCTATAAAGGTGGCTACATCTTCACCACTAAAATGAATAACCTGTAACAAATGCAGTACCCAAGTATTAGTGTTTTACTTGATTAAAAATCCTAGAGGAAGGGCTATCCTCTTATTTTTCCTTGCATTAAGATTTAGTGACCCTCGCAAATTACCACAGTTACCCCTTCTATTGTTATTCCTTTTGTTGAATAAATATTTACAAGTTGTCAAATTTTTACCTGTTTTAAATAAAGAAACATACAAGAATACTGTCCAGCTTCAGGCAAATATGACAGGAAGACTGTTAAAGACAGAAGTAGCACTGTGGGATCTTGACCAACTTTACGAAGGGACTAGAAGTAAAGAGAAAAGAAAAATTACAATTTTTAAGTAAAATAGACCTTGGAAAAATCATGTGTACACATTTTCAAAATAAGTTTGGAATTACAGGAAAAGTTCTTAAGAAGATTTTGAACGGATGTGGAAAATTTGTGAAATAGTATGTGATTGTACTTTAATGTACATACAAGTAAATGTGCTACCGTATGTTGTATCAGAACAACTGTGATGTTTTCTGGTTTCTTCTCAGTGACAGAGTCATTTACAATTCTCAATAACCACAAAGATGTGAAACTTTTTTGACTTACAGCAAAAGGGTCAGCTTGTTCCCATGATATAGGTGCACCCCAGGATGCAGGGCGGATCCTCTCAGGTAATGATTCTGGAACTGCCACTAGTATGAATAAAATATCTAAAGATGCTACTGCTGTTGCTAAAGCAATAACAATATTGTCATTGTATGTTTTACTAAGAAAAGCTCCTAATGCTGGACTAATTATTAGACTTGCTGCAAACGTGGCTGATACCTGAAAAGAATGAACAAAGAAAGTAATGATATCAAATGAAAAAATTCTAAAATGCATCATTGAATAGAGATATTTATATCTTAAATTACAGTTAACCTACCAATCCATAAGCTGTACTTCTTTCATTCTGATCAGTACAATCAGCAACGTAAGCAAAGACAATAGAGAATGTAACAGAAAAGATTCCCGACACTGAGATCATGGCAAAGAACCACCTTTAAAAAGAATAAAAGGGATGAATGAACAAATGAATGATGATAAAGAAGCTGCTGCTAATTAATGACAGTGGTGATGACTGTAGATGACATTGATGATAGTGATGGAGATGACGACATGAATATGATGATGATTATGATGATAGTTATGATGACAATGAAGACAGTCTGATCTCATGGTTAATTTTTAAGATTAAAAACAATTTTGCACCATTTTTGATGACAAAGATGACGCTACTAATTAAATAATGATAGTGATAATAACTGTAGCGTACAATAATAATTATAATGATGACAAAATATCAGTGGTGGTCATTGTAACTGAGGTATCGGCATGTGGTGATGATGATGAAGTTGATGTTGATGATGACATATATTTTCAATGTTTGGACTAAAATAGCTGACAGGTAAACTTTTCATTCATTTTTTCCCATAGAAATAAAAACATTTTCCATTCACATAATTATTCTTACCAAGGATTAAATTTAAGTAATGGAATAGGGCAACAAGTGAAGAAAACTGTCAATAAAAGAAAGGATTTCCTCCCCCACACATCAGACAGAGCACCAAGAAGAGGAGCACTTAAGAATGATAAAATGCCCTAAGAATAACATAAGAATAAATAACCATTAATGTCTGAGAATAATACTCCAGTTTCAAGTTCTCTTTTGCTCAGCCTTAGCCTCAACAGCATGTAATATATTCTATAGTTTTATGAACAGTCTGTGAAAAGGTATGGAATTCACATATAAACAAACAATACAAATGCTTTGGGTGTTACTGTTAATTGTAAATATTCTATGCAGAATGAAGGCTAAGGCTGAGCAAAAGAGAACTTAAAACTGGAGTATTTGAAATCATACTGTGTAGAAAGCAAATGTTGAGTCATATATGACTAGATCTTTTTCCCAAATATTTTCCTTTACCTTGATTCCATGTACCAAACCATTCATCAAAAATGTGTGATCAGGAAAAGTTTCATTAAGAACCTGAAAGGGAAAAGAAAAATTTTAAACAATTTAAAAAATAATAGAGAAAGAACCCTATTTCTGAATAATTTCTTTCATGAATAAGAATGAGCTGTTGTAATCTCCTGGTTATTTAAGTCAAGATCACAATGATGATTATTATGATGCTGATGATTATTCTGACAGATCATAGCATGCTTTATCTTTTATCACAGTCAAAGGGTCAAGAACTACATCTTATAGAAAATGTATACATTGTATCAGAAATTACATGTACTTTTAAATACCTAAAACAGCAAACTATGAAATTTGGCAAGTTTAATCAGATGTTAATGTATACTAAGCTGAAAATAACGATTTAAAGAAGCATATTCTGTATTGGATTTGACATATCTTTTGTATTATTTATAAAAATTTTGGGGTTAATAGAACTTTTACCAAAATGGCAGTCACAAATTCAAATGAGTAAAAATTTAACTGAGTGAAAAATTAATACCAGCACTAGAAAGAGCACCTTGACTTTAGTAAACCTGCAAAGATTCATTATGATAGTTGTTATAGCAACCGAGAAAACATTTATAAAAAACTGCCAAATTTACAGAGAAATGTATACGCCACACCCCCAGATATACATTTCTCTGTAAATTTTGCAATTTTTGAAAACTGTTTTCTCGGCTGCTATGACACCTAACATAATGAATCTATGCAGGGTTACTAATGTTGAGTTGCTCTTTCTAGTGCTGGTATTTGTTTCTAATATTAAGTTATTTGAAATTTTGGCCACCATTTTGGTAAAAGGTCTAATGCAAAACACAGTCAAGTTTTTTTTGAACTGTAGCACTGTAAATTTGTCATTGCCACAGTAAAACTTTTACATCAAGGATTCTTCAACTTCATTTGAGAAATTTATTTTACCTGCTGTTATATTTTTATGAATACTTATAATTTTGATTACATAATGGTTTCCACTCAGCATGATGTCTCCAGCAGTACCCAATAAAAAGACTACATTTTACAAATAAATAAAGTGCTGTTGAGTCTGTAAAACTTACCATTAACATTGGTGAAGTCAGAAGACCCCAAGCAAAAAATTCTAGAAATATAACTACAGTAGCATGATATACATTTGGCTTGCCAAACCCCTGTGAGAAGAATCAAAATATTAATTCAAACTATGATAAAAAGAATGATTTAAGGAAGATATTTGCTATGCTATGTTGAATGAGAGTCAACAATGAACAATTAATCAAGTAAAAAAAAGAAAAAAAATTATTTTTTACACACCTTTCTTTATCTGATAAACATCTGAGTATACATCCTAAGATCCTAAGACAGTTAGATGTCTCTGGCTAAGTGATTATTATAAATATTTACCTCTTGCTTTCAACCAGGTAAATATCCTGTAATAGCCACTTTGCCTTTGGTGAATTTTTCAAAAGGCTACCACTTTTTCTTACCATATCTGTTTCTAAAACTATAACAGTGTACACAGTATTCATATGTCAAGGTCAAATGATCTATTATAATTTATAGCCTTCATTAAAAGAGTCAGTTCTTTGGACAGCTGGTGCGCAAACAAGTGATAATAAATGTACATATATATGTAGCATATCACATGAGGATTAAAGTACTAATTTACAAAGTACACTGAATTTTATATCATTTAAACAGCACCTCACACCAAAAACAGAGGTTTTTTTATCACCCAAGGAAACTCCTCTCTTTATATACTAAAAATTCGAACAAAACCACACATTCTGAAGCACAGTGGATATTATTGCGTCCCCAAACAAATGAACTCTGCAGGACATTTTAGCGTTGTTACTTTTCATTTTTTCTTCCAGACACTTATTAATATAATATTTTTGAATATAAGGTACATGATGGTTTTTTTCTAAACTAACAAAACTAAAATCCCAAAGGGGAAAAATAAGGGCGCTATATATAAGAGGATATCTGAAGTGATAATGAATAGACACGAGGAAAGCTTGAATTTTTTAAAAAATTATTAGCAGCAATTACCTTGCGATATATTGATAATATCAATATTAAAACAAATAAATATACCTCATACTTTGTTCTAGACACGCAATATTCAGCTTTGAATGTATAACATGATAATTTTTGATGATTCAGAAAGGATTTTACTTACTGATTTGCCTTCTCTGTTGTTTGACCTCCATTTTCTCGCGCTTGACGCAGGAAAAGTCACTATTCTTTTTAGCTTTTTCTTGCCAATCATGACCTGATGCATAGCATCTGGGTAGTGAAGCCCTTTACTTGTGAAAGCCGTTGTTTCTTAGGGATATTTAGAGGCATTCATGATGGTTTATATTGCGAGTCATTTTTCTATCAAAATAAAATCAAGTTAGTCAAGTCATAGCTTGTTTTCACGCATGTCTGTCACGCACAGCGCTGACCAAATGCTTTTGCAATTCCCCTTTCCATAAATTATTTACTCAATATAAATGATTTTTAGTCCTAAAATTTCAAAATAATTTATTATTTTCTTTAATTTCTAAGTTCTAAAAACCATAAAAACCGAAAAAACAAGCCACAAATATTTTCCGAATCATTTCCGAAGGGTCCAGAAAACTCGGCACGGTGTCGTGCCATGTTCGGTTTTCCTTCGTTAGGTATTCGATAGGTCTCGTCTCAGTCCCCTCTTCGTTTGATGTGCTTAGAAACACGTATCACAACACAAATGGCAGATCAAAATGCAAGAAAAAATCCCACGATCTAAACCTTAAAAATACGCGACTTTTCTAATTCAAAGCATAATGTCCTGTACTTGGATCAGAAGAGAAAGCTACGGCCCAGTTCCTGCAGCCAGGTAGAAATATTACGTTTTTAGTTATTTTTATTTTCATAGTCAATTGAAAATGTTTTTAAGTTTATAAACAAGTCACTGGTGTGTTAACTTAATGATGTACCTGCTTTTGGTGTTCCGCTTGAGAGGATATGGTGTCAGTGAATATGTCTTCAGCCACCTCTAGATTCCTCATCAGATCCTATATAATGGAAGACACCTACAGAGCCACTTGTCTAAGTCAACCCCCCCCCCTCCCCAACACACACAGCACACAGATACAGCAATCTTTTCAGTTCTCAGGTTGATGTTTGCAACGTGGAAATATGAGCAAATTTTATTATTATGAAATATTTCTGGATATTTCTGTTGGCTTTATAATTCTTATCCCACTATGTACTATAACTCCTGATTCCCACATTCTGATAGGTCAAGAATACAAAATCCCACTCCTTCTTGAAAATGAAATTTAAGATTCACACTCTTTTTTAGCTTCTGCCCCTGAATAAGTCAGATTCCACACCCTGTCAAACCTCTGCCTGGACCCTCTTACATATATATATATATACACCAAATTGAAAAAACGTTGTCGGGTTCAAAAGGTTAAATCATCAAAGGTAAGACCGAGGAGGATTCTGGGTAAATAGTTCGTAAGGCCCATAATATGCATTGTGCATTGCTATAGTTCTTGAAAAATTGCTTTCTTCGAGAATTCAATTCAATGCTCAAGAGTTGCAACAATATCCTATGCATGTAATATTAAATATGGGCTTTATCGAGTGCTTACCCATTACCCCTTTTGGTCTTACCTTCGGTGATTCAACCTTTTTGAACCTGACAACGTTTTTTCAATTTGGTGTATATCCTAACATGGTTGGATGGTTTGAGTTTTCTCTGTGCTTTGATTGGTTAGAAAAGGGAAGCCATTTGAGTGTCACAATATTTTTCTCTGTCATATTTCAAGGCAAGGACATGCGATCACACTAGTAGGAAAGAGTGCTTATATCTTTGGTGGAAGCAGTGGTAGTGGTTATGGTGAACATATCAATGGCAGTGCAGATCCTGTCTACTTGAACGATCTCTTCCATTTAAAAGGTAGAATAAACAAAAAATGAAAAAGGACCCAGTAATTTATGGTTGTTTATGTTACCTAATTCTACCAATTGTTCCCACTAGCTATGAGCATTCCTCTTCAGGAAATTAAAGAGGATGTAACAAACTTGTACTGCATAGCATTGTGGGACTAATATTAGGAATGAAGATCAAAACATTTTACAATCTAAAATCCCAAAATTTAACCCAAAAATTCTACTACAGGATATGATTTTATCTGAGTCTTCCTAACTTTCAACTTCGGAAAGGAAAATCAGACTGACACATCATCACTAGTAACAGTTTGTTTCAGTTGGTCTTCAGATAACTTGGGAGAGGATGAGACAGCTGGGTGACATCCCGTGTGGACGAGATGGACACACCCTGAGGTTAGTAACTCATTAATGCACATTCAAAATACTTTGCACCTCAAACAATAAATAGGTGACTGTAAAATGACATTTTCTTACAGAAAAAACTAGTTTTATAAACCAGTTCTCTATCTTTTAAAGCTCTGTTGGATCTGTTCTGTATCTTCTTGGAGGGTCTAATTATCCTGAATCAGACGAGTGTCTAGAAGGACTTTATGCGTATGATATTGGTAAGATTTGATTACATGATGAGATATTTCTCCTGCAATTGTGTACTTGGTTCTCTGTGTTAGAGCAGGTAGTTTTTACCCTCCCCTCCCCCCAACCAATCAGCCAAAAAAACTGCAACCATTCATGGTAACCCAGTTCTCTAAAAAATTGGAACTTGACTCAGATAGGGTGATGGCACTTAACCCATGAAACAGAAACAAATAGTTAAAGTCTAATAGACAAATAGACACAAAAGAAAACAATGGGATTAGTGTCTACTAATCTCTATTAGACTAATACTGTTTCACAGGTTTATCAATAAATCTACTGCAAGATTTTAAGATTAGAGCAGATTTCGTATCACAGTCAAGGCAAGGCAAGGCATGTCAAAATTCCAGAAAACATGGTTGTAGCAAGGCATAATTATGGCACTGACTGTGACGTGACTTTTTCACAGTCGTACAAAATCTGCTCTACTGATAATTCTTCTTCAGGTACATTGTCATGGGAACTGTGCCCTGTACAAGGATACCAACCCAGAGCCTTAGGGCAATCCACTGCAGCTATTGGTGATACACTGTACACATTTGGTGGTATATACCGTGGTGAGGCAAAGAATACACTACACATGCTTAATACTGGTGAGAGAACAATTAGAAGTAATGGATGCTTCAAGTTAGTGGTCCATTCTATCCTTTTCATGGAAATAGATAGAGTGAATGAAACTGTGGATGAATACATTTGGTGTATAATTTTTAATGGAATTGAATTCTGATGGGGTGGTTTCATTTGTATCTTTTTGATCTGATTTAAGGAAATTTGACATGGACAACTCTGAAAACGTCTGGGTATCCCCCAACACCAAGGTTTGTGGCAAAAATCCCTTTTGAAGATTTGAATTAAAGCTAATCAAATCATATGTTAGACTTAGGTAACATACTTTTTTAATATGTACTGCGTGTGTTAGGTGTGACCATGGATGTACCGTGATTGGAGAAAAGTTCTATATTTTTGGTGGCAGTGGAGGTGAAATTG